>JAJMJJ010000025.1:0-84064 GCA_030568955.1 Geotrichum siamense (nom. inval.) | reverse complement strand
AGTGCTGTGATTGAAAAATCCGGAAGCTTTCGATATGAGGTCTCGGTCAAAAGCTTTGTGCTCACCTCTTGGTAACTGATACATAGCAGTGAGATCTTCCCTTACTCGGACAGCTTCCATATCATATAGATAAAGAGCATCAGTATTAAGAGCCAAATTTGGAAGGGCTTTGATTTCACGACTCCACAAGAATTGCGACAAGAAACCAGAAACTACATTAGCTGAGATATTGCTAGATTTAGAAATAGCAGCTAATTCACGATCGCTGCCAGTAACACTTCCTCCCATTTGAATAGCAAAAGTGAATCCAAGAGAAACGTCGTTTAATGGCTTGGAAAATTTTATCTCGTTTAGATAAGCTGTAAGTAGATTTTTTACGTCAAAGTTCATGGTGGAAAGAGCTAAATTTACCCATTCTCTGGCCTTAGATTGAAGTCTATTTAAGCTATCTTGTCGATGGTCATACGAATCAGAAAGTTCCAAACTAATGTCACTACCTTCAGCGTAAAAAGTAGCTCTTGGTTCATATTCATCAGTATCAGCGTCAAGACAAGATCTCCAAAGAAGATTTAGTAGATCTAAAAGGGCAAACAAACTAGATTTTTGAGCCAGCGAAGAAGGAACAGAAGAAATCATCATGTCACAACACTCAAAAGCAACATCTTGGACAGACTTGACTCTATGACAACAAAGAATGAACATTTCCTTTAGTTGATGCGCAACTTTTCCTATAGAGAATTGAGGGAGGCCCCCTTTTATCACATTTGTAATATAAGCCTTGACAACATCCATTGTAATATGACCCATGTATCTTCGAGTATCTCCAGATCTAATACCAGGATCTCCAAAATATAGCAGAGACTTTGAGCAATTACCAGTGTTGGCACGAAGTGATTCTAACAAAACAGTAGCTGACAGAAACATAAGCTTAGGGTAATGAACTGCTCGGAAATCAAATAAATGAGACGAAGTGATAGTTTCCACGATTTCTTTTTGATTGTTGACGTTACGGTGAGAAGACCCACGTTGTAAAACAGTGTTCAATTCAAGTTCACTCTCTATCTTATTAGAAGATACCTCAGATACAAGAGGAGGAGTACTCCTAGCAATGATTTCAAGTTCTTTTTGATATTTAGTTGTCCATTCTGAGTTTTTAGAAAATCCATGAACAACCATATTAAACCAAGCATTTCTAAATAAATCATTGATCACGTCATCATTTGTTTCATAAGGGGTTTCATTTAAACCAGGAAGAAGCTTAGCCAAAGGTGTCAAGAAAATAGAAATTTCTCTAGCAGTTGCGTAAAGTTCAACATTAGGTCTATGTTCATGAACATCACCACGATTAACAATAGCTTGCAAAAGTTGAACCAAATAAGTATCATGTAAATAATGAGGTCTAGAGATATTTTTCGAAATTTTGCAAAGGACTTCGGAAACCAATTGGTATGATTCATCGTTGTTTTTCTTAAAAGATCCATAAACAAGACCAGTAAAAGATCTCCAAGTAGTACGAAATTCTTTTTCATTGACATACTGTAAAAGGTTACAAATACCAATGAATACCTCGCGGTCTAATGCAAATGAAGTATTTAGTTTTTGATTCAATACAGTGCATGCCAACCCAGCAACTTGTTCGTCTCCATATTTAGAAGCAATTGCAACAACAGCAGAAATAGCGTTTCGGTAAATATGAACAGTAAGACCTTCTCCAGAGGTTACGTCGGTGGGGGCAATTGAATCTGTTCCAGAAGGAGATTTAGATCCATCGTGATCAGGTGTCAGAACATTTATAAGGGTATAAATAGTACTTACAACAACATCTTGAGAAATCGTTTTCAATCCAAAAACAAGGGCACCTGCACATTCCTCGACTAGAGCAGCATCAACGGTGGGAATAGAAATAAAATGTAAAATATACTTAATGATAATTCCACCAATTTCATCATTGTACAAGAATAAGAGAGAAGCAAGTTTAAATACGCTGACAGCAAAATCTCGATTAGACATTCCATAATCATGAGAAACCGAATTCACAACTAATTTAACAGCTTCATCAACCGGAAACTTCTTGAAGTAAACAGCGGCACTTACAATCTGTAACGCAGAAGCTTTCATAGAATAAGCCAATTGAATCTTCTCGGGAGATCCTAATTCAATGTAGTCAGCACCCTCATCTAGACTTTTAATCTGCGCGAGAGTGATATCGAGAACCAATTGCTCAACCTTATCGTCGTAACTTTTGATTTCGGGAGTTAAAGTAATAAGGTCATATAAATCACATGAAGAATTCGAACAACCCAACAACTTGGTAGATATAGCATATACTAATTGGCAAACATGATAATCGACCTGAAGAGCTCCAAGTTGTAAGTTACTTCTAGCGTATATTTCGACATAGTATTCCCAGACATGGCTATTTGACAAATTAGGATTTTTTAAAATAGTGGTGAAATCGCTGTTGGGACTGTATTTACTAACAGTAGATTCAACCACTAATAGAAATTCTGCCGTAAAAACATCATTAAGCTTAGAAAGAAGGTTCAAAATAAAGTCATAAGGAACGAGAAAAACTCTAGAAGCCATTCCTTCGAGGAATCCCTGAAGTGAAAACAAAACAGGGAAAAACTTGCTGGGATCTTCAAACTTGTTCGTACTTGAAAAAGCTGAAAAGACAATATCAAGATATCTATTTAATATAACTTGACCTTCCTGGCAAAATTGATTATTTGCTTCGAATTTGGATTCTAGCTCAATAATAGCACGTGTCAAACATTTGGTTGATACCTGCCACGGAGAAGGTTTGATGTCTCTGATACTTGCAGAGTTATCATAATTCTGGAATGGATTTTCACACAGGTATCTTCCAAGCAAATGGAGAAGTTTCAAGGCCTGTGTAGAATCTTTGATATAACTAGCAGAACGGGCTAGAGCTAACATAATTTCCAGTTCTTTAATAGTCTAGAACAACACAATTAGTTAGAAACTCATGGAAATCAGTAGAGAAACTTACTATTGACGTACTTAATCCCTTAGAGAATTCTTCTGAAGGAGTAATGACACTGGTTAAACGGTCGAGACTAGTGTTGTCCTTTGAATTGGCACCACATAATCTAGTTAACCTTTCAAGAGCTTGAGCCCTGATT
Source organism: Geotrichum siamense (nom. inval.) (assembly GCA_030568955.1). Lineage (NCBI taxonomy): Eukaryota > Fungi > Ascomycota > Dipodascomycetes > Dipodascales > Dipodascaceae > Geotrichum > Geotrichum siamense (nom. inval.). The sequence goes on along the minus strand of JAJMJJ010000025.1, from coordinate 80,918 downwards.
CCCCGACCTTTTCTCGCAATTCTGAATAAAACAGTTAAATGTCAGTTTTAATTGAAAAAATAAAAATAGACGAGTAATAACATACCCCAAGTCATCCATCTTCAATGTCTGAAATTATCACAATAGGTGAGTAGGAAACAAAAAAATTATAAAGTTGAAAAAGGGAAAACAAAAAAACTGTATGTGTGATTGGGTATTATTGGTAATTTACGGAAGCTTGTCTTTCAATTTTGCCCTTTGGGGGATAAATAAAATCAACACCTTCAAATTTTGTGGTTAATTTTTGTCTACATGAAATAAAAAAGTACAGAAACGATATAAAAGGAAACACTCGGTCAATAAAACTTTAGTAATAATGCTCAATCAAGAGATCCTTTTCAGGAGCCTCGTTAGTAAGACCAAATATGCTTTCAATGACACTGAGTTCTGGAGCAGTAGTATCAGTACCGACAACTGCAAGCCAATCATTAGCCACAAGACCAGATCCAATAACTGGAGAACCTCTATTGACACTTCCAGCGACGATAGGAATCTGTAGTAGAGATGAAAGTTCATCTTGATCTTGAATTGATGTCTGAGGGTGAACTAAACCACCTTGATTTGTGATAGTAGAATAACTTCCAACCAAAACATTTCCTGCCACAGTTTGTCTAAATACTTCGACTCCTAACACATCGGCAATCAGTTCTTCAGTTTCACGTTCGATATCAGGATGAACAAGGGCTACATAATCGTTACAGCTAATGACATTACCCAAGGCTGAAAGACGCTCTTCGACACGTTGAATCTTAACACTGTCAGGTAGAGAGTTTCTGAGATGCTGGAGTTCTTGATCGGTAGTTTGAGTAGGGACGAGTAGACCTCTTCTGTTACCAGCAGTCATGCGACCAATGATACGAGTACCGGCGATAGTGGTGTGGCACATAGGAACAACATCCTGTAACTGACTTTCAAATGCACTGTAAAAGTTTTGAGAACCACCGATAGTGATTAAACAATATGAATTTGTGAGTTTTGAGAAGACACCGATTTCATTTGAATTTTCAAATTGTGTTCTGATAGACATGATTTCTTAAGTTGACAGGGAACAAATAGATCGTAATGTAAATTGGTAAATATTGAAATGAACAAAACAAAAATAATATAACACAACAAAAGTCGTTCCAAAACCTTGAATAATAATTCTCTAAAGTTTCAATCCTTTTATGAAGACTTGGTTGGAAGTAAAAGAGATGCAAGAATAGAAAATTTTCTGTAGATTTTGGAGTTGGGATATATTAAAATCTCTAAACTCCCAATTTGAAAATTTTTAGATGGAGTCGTGCTTAGTCATTCCATCTCGCGAAATACTAAAATGCGTAGCTGAAAACCATATCTTCAAACATGTTGAACATAAGATTATTCAAGTTTGCTGGATGTTTGCAGTCACCAGTACATATTAGAATGTTTCTAAAGTTGAACAACCATGAGTCAGAGTGTAGTTTGGATGACTAAGTAATGTTCAATAATATATCATTTTCACGTGATCATATTTTGTTTACTTGTAAGCGTAGCCGTCTGAGCATAATATTCTGGAATTGGTTAGAAGAAAAAGTTGAATTTATGTAAAATAGAGTTAAGTTCAAAATGAATGACGCTAAATTAAGTACCTACCTACATAGGTACCTAGATAGGTACGTAAGTATAGCGTAACGTAGTGTAGTATGGTATAGAAAATATGAGTATTAACAGAGGCTTCTACAGATGAGTTAAATGAAAAAATTTGTCCTTTTATAATTTGAGATCCAAACTATTTCTATGTGTATTTACAATTCTCAATACTATTATTAGACTACATTTAATAATTTTTGAATTTCAATGATTTTAATTCTTCTGTCCATTTTTTTTTTTTCATTTACTACCCAAACTTTCAGGAATATCTTGTTTAAAAAGTCTTATTTTCTGAGTTTTATTCAAATTACAATTCTTTAGGCAAAATTGATATTTGATAGTAATTATAAACACATTGATGGGGACATCGAATAAGTTTGTAATGTATGTAGGCATACGCACGTTGGCATTGTTGACAATAATCAAAATGTGTAAATAGAAATATGTTGTGTTGATAGATATATGTTTGGAACAGGGGGAATTTTGTATTCAGTTAAAGAAATTCATTGCTGATTATGACTGTTTATGTCATTACTCATTTAGAGATTTGGGGGAACTACAAAAACCATAACAGCTTTTGCATACAAATCATTGCACGAGATAAACAGTTGTATAATAATATCGGTTTCAACTTTAGTGAAAGGGAATACAAAAAAAATTATTAGTATAAATGTAAAGACTTTTTATTTGGTCCATGAAAATTGTCCATTACGGTGATCAATTCTAAAGTTTTGCCCTATTTGTCGCAATAAATTTATCATTTAAATTTTATTAAGTATCATTATAATTGTTTTTTTTATTTACCCATACGTATTCAGTATTAATAATTGCAACTAATTTCTTTTACCTTTATTCTTTGTCTTTCGTAACATTTGAGTTTTGCTTAAATTTGTTACTACCCTTAAAACTTCTTTATACGACTTGAATTGAAAGAAATATAGCTATTTTTACATGTAATACAGCCATAAAATTATGAAGTTGCTAAGTAGTTGTTTTAGTTCACAGTATAAAGAACATTTTAAGTCAAATGGTTGATCTATTTGGTTATTTTTCTGCTGCAATTTAGGCCGTCGAAATTTTCAATTATTAAACATAGCATTTCTGCAAAAGTGGTAATATTAATATAACGCTTTTCTTTAAATGGTAAAAACTGTTTTACTTGTCAAAAAAAATTTCAGCATGATTTTATCAATTGTTCCATATAAATGTAATTCAACAATTATTTTTTGTTAGTATATAATATATATGTTGAATACATGCTTTAGACTGGACAGATGTTGATACTATTAGCATATAAATATTTATATGTTTATCAACACGTTGGATTTTGGTTTGTCAAAAAGCGGAGCGTGAAAGTTTCGTAATACTATAACCTTTTGAATTGTACTAACCTTATATTAATTTAAGTTTTCTAGTACTAACTTCTCATCAGTTTAAATATACGCAGAACACATTAATTGGTATTTTAATAGTTGGGCGCTATAGCTGATAAGTAATGTTTTAAATTCAGATAACATTTGGAAGTATAAGCCAATACAGCGAGTTTGCATTTATAGAAACTTTATGCATGGACAACCTACCAATTGAAAGATCTCTGTATGGTTATACTTAAATGATACAGTTACCAAATATCTAAAAATTAGAACATTTCTACCCAGTCCAATTTCCTATTTGTGTTTTTCAATAAGCCCAATCCAATTTCTGTCGGGCACATGAAAACAATCGCAACTTATTAGAACAACAAGTAATAAGCAAAGGTAGTGATAACAGTTAAGAATGTTCAGTACATGATAAAAGCAAAACAAAAGAAGAAATATCTATCTGTCCAAGGTTTGAATTGTTATCTCCATATTTGTTTGTGGGGTAAATGAATTAACATTCATACGTGCTTTGACTTATAAAGAAGGTAAGATTATTTGATAAAAACAAACAATCATTTAATTTGTAATTGATAAGTACTAATGCTGCAAGAACCATTCCATTTTCTAGAACATCTAAAGACTAACTTGGTAATAGTTTACTTAAAATTCTCGTACTTAACATGTATGGGTTGTAACACCGTCGTGCTAAATAGGTGATAATTGAAATTAATGCGTCAGAAGCAAGGCCGATTTGCAAACAAACTGTTTATAAAAACAAGTGACGTTAAATTTACATGTGAAAATACCATTGATCAATTGATCAAGTTTCGTGTGACGTACCATCTATTTCACATGTCAATCTCTTCTCCAAAATTCAGCTATTACCCCAAACACCACCAACTATTTACAACATCGCCAAGGTACCTTTCTCCAAAAGCTTCAAGTATTTAGAACATCAAATGATATTGGTCAATCACTGGTTGATGCTTTCGAAAATATCATTGGGTGAGTGTTGGTTAGTATAATGTTTCATTGATATCATGATCTAGACTTAATTCCCAGTATTTAACTCACATGTTATGTATGTACATCCTAACAGATATACTAGTACTAGTTGACTTCTTGAGTTTGAATTGCTCCCTAGGGAATAGTGTTATTGCAAATGGTCCTAAACTTTATGAATAGTTCGGATTCATGTCGATACACTTTGTACCTACTGATTTCTCGAATGTGCAAAGAAATACTAGTTGTGCATGCAAATGTGTCTAACTTCCTGGGAGAGTGGATCAAGGATAATATATCATTAGTGATTAAAAGTCATTTTATAATGATACTCCCCACATTCGTTTTTGGAAATGACATTTGAATTGACGTTTTTAATTTATCAAGATATATCAAATATGAAGTTATCAATAAACCTTCTACCACGTAATTCCCTTGAGAAAACTTTGTCCAATTTACAACAAAATTCGGATAACTACAAATCCAAAACTTTGAAATTTTCTTAAAATACCCATTTAGGAAACCACAATAAGGTGGTCACCCTTCACAGTTTATGCCGTACCTGACAACGGCTGGTCCCTTCCCTGTGTGCAACACGATTTTAAGCTCAGGAAATGGAACACGCTCGTATTGTATTTTTATCTATTTCACCGATATTCTAGGAGGAAATGGGTGGATTGTGTAGCATCATCAATGTCACAATTGAAATGCAATGGTTATTAGTGTTTGTTTCTAGAAAACTCATTTTGCTAACGTGGAAGTGGCCAACATTTGCATTGGGGTTTTTTTGGACGAAAAAAGAAACGAAATCACTACATCGCTGTTGTGATACTTTCACCAAAATCGATCAGCTCCCAATTGGGAAATATAGTATAACAACATAATTTTATATAAATAGCCTGTGTCCCCTCAACTTTTTTTTATTCTACCCCCTTCTTCCATTTTCGTCTTAAATTACATCGTTCTTTTTCCGTTATTAAATACTTACGCATTATTGAGGAACTAGACTCAAAACTTGAAATCCTCTAACAATGACTACCTCTTCTATTGAAAACTCCTTACTCTCGACGACGTTCTCAAGATCGTCTTCTGCTTCTTCTTCTTCATTGGCATCTTCTAAGTTAAAATCTCTAGTAGAGTCTCTTGAGTCTCTTTGTCTTAGGAACAAGTTACCATCTAAACCTGAAGTAGACATGGTACTACAAGATCTCATAACAAGCCTAGACCATATGGGTGGAGTGGCGGAGTTATTTGATATTTACAGTGGTCAACTTCAAATTATTCCTCCTCATTTAATAACTGTGGAAAACATTCGCCATATATTTATGGAGTGCCCTGGGTTGAGCTATATCTGGGGTCACACTGACTTCAACCTGACAAGAGAGACTGAGTCAATACTAAATTCATTGACCATCTGGTATCTTTTTGTTCGACTTCGTTTTCATTACGAAAATTTGATACAATCAAAAGGCCAAAGTACAGATGCTACCTATTTTATTGATCTTGGTTATCAACTCGCTTTAATGCTTCGTCCAAATGTTCCTTTCTGCAAAGGTGTTCTTCTTGATATTAATATTATTCAATCAATTGTTGAGCTAGGGTTAAGCTTTCCAGATATCATGAGAGGCACATCTTATCTCAATCTACTTGGGGCAATTGTTCTTTCTTATATATCAGTTCCAGCCCTTCATGACACATTGTTTAGTCTTCTTGACAATTCTCAAACCTATCAGTCTTCAGATACGAAGTTTTCTGACAAACTTACTAATGTATTTGTTGCAAATGCGCCACCAAACTATGTGCCTACAACACCTGAAGTGCCCACAATTTTTGAGCTCTTTCGAAGGATTAGGCAAATACCCCTAATACACCCTATGACTTGGTCGATTTCCGAACATTTTTCAATTGTATTTTCCAATGTTGTACTCTGTGACTATATTCCAATTGTAGTAGAAATATTTACGGTGACGAAACGAAGAGTTCAAGCTTTTAAAATGGCTCTTGGTGATCCCAAAGGGTATAACTTTGCCAAAATCCTTGATGAAACATTGAAGACCTGCAAAAATCCTCTTCCACAAGATTTGTTAATATATAATTTAAGTTCATTTGATGTTCTTGAAGGTTTGTCTAAAACTGTTGCATATGGTTATAATACTGGAGTTGTTATGAATTGTAAAACACTATATGGGTTGATTGTTAGCAAAAATGTGAAGTACTGCAATGACTTGGACTTGCCAGAATCATTCAGTCACTCAATTCTTAAAGCAGCAGGAATCCCTGAAATTTTCATCACTGAAAACATCACAGCAGATCATTTTGATATATTGTTTGAGGTTATTGATGGTACTAAGAATGTATTGAGAAACAATGAATTTGTTCCTTTATTTACATATTGTGTGAAAGTTCTTGAAAGATCATCTCATACAGAAAAAGGGTTGGAATCATTGATATGGACATTATCGGAAATGAATTGTCCTATTACGCTTACAACTGTTATAAGCTATCTTATTTATCAGCTTGGTTGTCATATTAATAAAGAGTTGGGTCAAGAATTCAATATTTCCATTGTCCAAGAAAACTTTCGAAGAAGTCTTCCTGTGATGACTGCAGGAAAGTATGGAGATCCAACTATCAGCGAAAGTTATTCTTTTGATCTTCAATACATTGGTCAACGCGAAGAATTACAAGAATGTATGTCTTTCCTTGTCATGACTTTGTATAGAAGTCTTTATATGTGTGCTCAATTATATCGTGGAATTGAAGATGAAATTTTTATTATGCTTCGAGAATATGAATTGCGAGCTGTTGCGAGTTCACTTATGGTAGCATTTGATTTGGCTAATATTGATTATCCAACAAGTGGTGGCGACAAACCGTTAGGGAAATGCATTTTAGAAACTTTAGAAATGATAGCTAAGGAATTTGGAGAACAGGGGTTTTGTGTTATTCTTAAGTTGATTAGTGATTTATCAACTAGAAGTATCAAGTTTGGTATGCAAAGTGTCAAGATATTAGAAAAGATTTTTCAAGGAAATAATAATATTACAAATACTCGCTCAGATTTTGTGAGAGACAGCGTGATGAAAATGAAAAACTTTTGGTTCAATGTTCATTTTGACGAGTTAAAAGAAATTAGACGATATTGTGAGATGAATGATATTCCAGTGAAAGAAGAAATATCAATCATTGGGTCAACAGTCAACTTGGAAAGTTTTTCAAGTCCTTGTACCAAGGAATTTAAAAGATCAGAAAAAAGATTGAAGGATAGAAAATAAAAACGGAGTAATGGTATAGTACAGAGAAGGAGACAATTAAGAAGATTGCAGACATGTGATATTGAGGTCATTATGATATATATGTACTATAGTCGGTAACGTTTAAGATAAATTGAAGTTGAGAATTTATATTGCTTTTAATAATATTACGTGATTAAAAAACATATTTAAGCTTTCAGTAGTATATTTTAGAAAGATATAAAAGAGAAACCATTATAATAGATTCATTAGCACCGAGTAAGACATTAGTGACAAAGAATAATAATAATAATAATAATAATAATAATAATAATAATAATAATAGTAATAATAATAAATCAGATTATTGTAGTTAGGATAGAGATAAATTCTTCAAAAATCAGTGCTAAAGCTAATTAATGTAATAATAATATGTGTAATGGAAAAACTTGATCATCCTAGCGGAGAAACTTATAAAATAACCTCTACAACGAAAACCCCCATTACAAGCCAAAGACCCATGGGACCTAACGTCTATACAGTAGTGAACTGGTGTAGATAGCAAATAGAAGGAATGAAATAGGACAACATTGTGGTATACCTATATTTACTACTCTACTCTTTGACCCCTTCCCAAGGGAAAAACCATTACTTACTCAGGACGGGCTCGAACCTGAGACTCCACTCAATTGTGCGTGAACGGCTACCGATTAGCCCACTGAGAACCTTCATATAAATGTAATAGATGTTGAAGTTTTTGCAATCACAAATTACACAATTTATTTACGAATTTCACTAAGCACTTCAAATAAATCATAGATTCAAACCCTGCTGTATAAGTGCAGTGATATTACAACTTCCAATTGCCGGTCTGTCCGGGTGTGCCAATCCCAGTTCCTGGTTCGAACCTGGCATAAAGCACATTTATTTTGGAATTGTCCACCCAAAATCCACACATTCTATTACAGCGCTCTGCGCTAACATTCTTACTATATCATACCAACCCCGGTACATCTGGTTTCTGGTTTTTTCCATGGCCCCGCCATGTTTTAATAGTATATCACAACCTGTCATATCTAGAGTATACACATATAACAAGAATACAACTCTCTGTTAAAAAAAAATAACTGATATTGTATTAGCATCATCACTCCAACCCCAATAAAAAAAAATGTGACTCAGCAAAAGGTAATTAGTCAACAATGACTAATAATTTATTGATTATTTAATTTTTTTCTAATCAATTACCTTACGGCTTTCGAGAGAATTTCGACCAAAATACTGCGAAAGTCCCGAAAGTGTGCGGCTCGAGTCAGTAAATTACTCTATTGGGAAAAGAATATTACTACAATAAGCAAATTAAGCCGCATAGCAAGTGGCAACTTCTTCCTTTTTTTTCCCTTCCCTTTTTTTTGTTACTTATTCCTTTAACCCCCCACACTTTCTTAGTGCTACTTTATGAATGATATTTTTTTTATCTATTTATTACTATCTTTCTTGTTTTTAACTATTGCTGAATATATTTATTTTGGGTATTTTTTTGTTTTTCATTTTATTGATTTTGGTGGTTGTGTTTTGATTGCTTGTGGTGAAAAAAAATATCAAGAGGTATATTGTTATTTGTTATATATCAGATAGTAATAAGATACATCTGATGCTCGATATGACTGAAGCAGAAACGGAAGCTGCAAAAGCAGTAGTGGCAATGACCAATACCAAATCATTATTTACCGGACAAGATAATTTTCAAGTTCCAACAACGGAGTCAGATCGAAGGTCATCATCGTCAATAGCTAATCTGCTAGAAGCATCGAGAGAAATTAATTTTAAACAATATCCACTAAAATCATATGGTTTGAATCATATTCAAACTGATTTTCAGTTTAATAATTTTTATATCAATCAAAACATTACTGGGAGTACAGAAATGAAAGAAAGTGGGGGCGGAAATTCATTTATTGGGAATTATGGTAGGCAGGACCAATTTCAACATCATGAACTATCTGGTTCACAGTCTTCTCAACCAAACGCGTTTAGTAGCTTTTTTTCAGAACTTTCTGAAGTAGCAAAAGATGTTGAGCCGGAAGTATCACAGATTATTACTGCTACTAATACTAATGCTACTACTGAAGTAGAAACAACGCAAAATAAAGTCAACCCAATATCAGATATCAGAAAAGCAAAACTAGTTTCTACTAAAGTTAGTTTCAGCTCACGTAAAATGGATAACAAGACACCAAGGCCATTTCTTTGTTTTTATGAAGGATGTCCTTGGTCATTTGCGAGACAGTCGGATCAAAGGCGGCATCTTCGGTCACACGAAAAACCCACATTCTTTTGTCCATACTGGAAATCAGATCCTACATGCCATCGAAATGGAGGTAGTTTCAACCGACAGGATGTTTTAAAACGGCATTTAAAGTTGGTTCATTTTGTTCAATTTAAACAAAGTGAAAGTGGTTGGTGTAGAACATGTCAGAAAATGTTTCCAAATCCGAAATATTTTGTGGCACATTGTGAGAAATGTGCAGAAGAAGTTAGGCCTACCAAATGGGGGAGTGAATCAGGCGCTGGCGCAGTGGGTTCAACGAATAATAATGATAAGAATAATAATAGCAGTATGGAAGATTCGTTAGAAATGTCGATAGTGCGTCAGCAACAGCAGCAACAACATCATGATCGAGATGAAACGTTTGGTGATCATGATATTTTGAATTCGAATTCATTGGTCATTGAAGATGAGAAGAGAGATAAACCGTTGGTTTTAAGAGCTCGACTACGCAAACAAGATTCAGTTGCTGCAGCTAAAGAAGCCGAAGCTTCTGCAAATGCAATTGCAAATGCAGGTGTAAAAGGTTCTACATCTACACTTAATGCTCTCACGATGAAAGAAACGATGAAATCTGTTGCTCTACGGTCTTCCACTAACATCCTCTCTTCTCCACTAACACCAATTCGAGACCATATCCTATTTAGTGAACCCGCCACATCCCCGCCTTTATCTAAACCCGACCCATTAATTGAAACCACAACCGAGCAAGACCTTCTTCTTTCACACATGCGACAAGAACAAGAAATGGATGATGTCAACGTCGTCACATCAGCAACCCTCCTATCCTCTCATTCTGGATCACTAACCCAACCATTATATGCTGCAGTAACATCCGCAGCAGCTTCTATTATCCCAGGAGCTACTTCTTCTTCATCTTGTTCTTCTACAATTAATGGTGGTAAAATAAGAAAACCTGTTTCGCTTGGAATAGTTAAAAAATCAGAACGAAGAGGTCGACATACATTAAGTGGATCAATTCAAGCTGGTCATCATATGAGTAAATAAATACGTAAATAAGAAAAGTAGATGATGTTTTGTTTTTTTAAATGAATATATATAGGAGCGGTAAAGAGTAGCGAAAACATAGGTACCTATATACCAAGTGTATTTACGTGTATTGCAGGAATATTATGTTTTTTCTTTGACTTATATTTCATTTCATCTTGCTATTTTCATAATTGCAACCCGAGAGCATTTAAAAAATAGATTTCCTTTTATATAACATTTTTTTTTTAAAAAAAAAAACATTTATTAAAAAGATATTGGATATACCTCAATATATATATATATATACAAATGCCTTTTAAAAAAAAACTAAATTTATGTAAATAGGTAACGACAGCAGCAACAAAAAAGTTAAGCCATTTCTACATCATCTTGTTGTTCAACAAATCCATACTCAGTAATATTACCTTTTGAAGATATGGACAATAATTTTGAAGCATTTTGACCCCAAGTGATATCAGTGTTGGAGATAGATGAAGAGAAAATGGGAGATTGTGACCAGGATTTATTTTCTTTAATGTAGGCGTAGACTTTGATGGTATTTTGATTTGATATGGCTAAGAATTGACCACTGAAATCTAAAGTGATGGTGTCGGAGTGTTCCAAGTCACCAATTGTGGATACGGGTTTGAGTTTACGAAGATCCCAAACTTGAGCTTTTTGGGTGGAAGATGAGATTAACCAGTAACCGTTCTCAGAAAAGTCTAAGGCGGTGACTACTGTGGGTTCGTCATATTCAAGTGTGGCTTTGACAGATGCACCATCAGTCAATCCATGAATATAGATTTGGCCCTTGTCAGTACCTACAGCAACCAAAATACCATCGGGATGAACTGCAAGACTTGTATAAACATTTTCCTTTGAATTAACCGAAACAAATGTGTAGTCATCAAGATTTATTAGATGGAAAGCCGATTGTGTAAGTACCAAAACTAAAGAAGAAACAGGATGAAGTTTGATATCTAAGATTTTACCAAAAACTGATAAATCAATGTTCCCAGCAAATGAAATTGTCGACTCATCTTCAAAAAGGAAACAGTTGATATGACCAGATTTAGTTCCCAACACTAATTTATTTTGATTTGTCCATGCTGTGGCGGTTATAATTCCTTTAGTGGTTAAGGATTTGATAAGAGTTTGGGTTTCTATAGAGACCACACCTGCCTGAGATCTACCTCCACCAGATAAAACGTATTTATATTCGGGATCAACACAGAATTTTGAGACATTGGTGAATATTTTCTTTGAGGACTTGAGTAGGCGGAACTCTGAAATTTGTGCTGCAGTTGTCCAATCTTGAGGAATCTTACGCTTCTTTCTTGTTGGTGTCAACTCCTGTTGCTTAGCATTAATAGCATCAATGATTTCTTGCGATATTTCAACTCTTTCAGAGTCTTGAACGCGATCTTCGTTCCCATCGGTACCGTTACTTCCTGATACAGTTTCCTTAGCCATTGGATTTCCAATGTTTGCAGCCAATTCTGCTGCAGCTTTTCTTGCTTCATCACGTTCTTTAGTTAACCTAGCTACCACTCTAATCGCCGCATCATGATGATATAAAGCAGTCGACAATTCTTGACGCGTCTTTTTAAGTTCCTTTCGTAGTTCAAAAGTTTCTAATGCCAATGAATCCCATTCTGTTTGAAATGCTGACAAAAGACTTGGAATCGATGTCATTTTGGGTGGTTTAGGTTGAACAACAGGATTTTCATAACTATTCACAGGAATCAAATCTTCAATTGCCAGTTGTTCGTTATTGATTGGATCGGTTCCATTTTCCTTAATAAATGTTTCTATTAATTGTTTATCGAATATATGACCTTACCACCACCAAGTTAGTTTTTAATGCTCTTGATCAAAAAAGTACAACAATGTAAATACCACTTACCACTTTTGGGTGAGATCACAGGAACTTTAGCAGGTTCACCAGAAACTAAAGAGAAAAACATAAAAATATTAGTAAAGGAACAAGTAAAATATTAATAAATCAACATTTTCGCGTCTTTCTATTCAGACATACATACTTGAGCATATCATGGTTAGTCAAAGTCTTTCTGTGAAGTTTTGAAAAAGGAAAAAGAAAGAAAAATAATAACAAAGTCAGAATTAAAAATTAAAAGTTAATTCAAAATAAGTTTCGAGTACTTGGAAATAAATAAATGTATGAAAACGGCGAAATCAAAAGCAAAATATATGAAAGAATTGAATAATAATAGTATTAATATATATATTTTTTTTGTTAATTCAATAGCATATAATAGTTTTCAGCGTAAATAATGTTCAATGTTTTTTTTTTCCTTCCACAATCACAGGCAGGGTAAATGCTCATGTGAAATTACTTAAGCAATTTTACTGGAATAAAAGCAACTGAACCGTATTGTGATGCGCATGCTGTGTGGAATTGCTTGTTTTTCTAGTGTAGCAATATTTCTTTTCTTCAATCACCGCAATATTTATTCCTCCATGAATTTGAAAATGAGAATTTTTAGTTCTTACACCTTTATGAGACGAACAACATGTCTATAGTTGCGAAAAGTCATACCAGAAGAAAAAAGGGTTGGGGTAAGACAGAAAAAATAAACTTTTCAGTTTCTATGTAATCTATAACATGTCTGTGAGTGTGTGTGTGCAAACATATATCTGATTGAGTTGACGATTAGTGTTTTGACGCAACCTTTAATTTTCATTGAAGTGATGATGAGTTAAGGTGTAAAAAACCGAGTTACAAGTAAATAAAGATGGTTACATAAGAAGTAGATGTCAAGTTAGGTAAGACGAGTGAGCACTGGGTGTTTGAACTTTTCAAAAAAAAAAAAATCTATGTAAGCCACATCATAGATCCGTTTGTCCTGTTCTGGCCTTCGGAAATCACTCGATTGATATAGTAACTGTATGCTGTGAACTATACTATGTAGAAACAAGCCTTGTTGAGTTGAATAAATGCCAGTTGAAGGTGTTTTTAGCAGCCTACTACATAGTACATGTATTATATTGTGCGCGGAATTCAAGCACTGTGCCCCGTTATTTTGACATACGTAAGCTACTATGTGTGTTACGTTTTGACCCAACCTCTTCTTCAAAACAACATATATTGAATAATAGAGAATGAATTTAAATTTACAGGTATGTATGTATTTATTTACTTTATCCAACTATGGTACCTATGTAACATGTAGTTATAACGACATCAATTGTATACATTCCGCAGTAGAACAACATTGGTGTTTTGGACTGCGCAGTTGTGTATCAAGTATGGCGTATGCAAATGTGTTTGTACTATGTAATATTTACATAGAGTATCAAAGTTTATATTCTACAATTGTATACATGTAATGCATTAATTGCTATGTAGTACTCTGTATTAATGATGGTGGGTTTGTAGCATGGCTTATGTACTATCAACTGATATGATGTTAACCAACCATATCTCACCAATTGACAGGTCAACTTTTTACATTAACTTGTATAATATCAATTTCAACTTGCCCACTTCTATCAATAGATGATGGTATGTACACTGATGGAAATATATCTAAAAAATAATGCAATAATTGTAACGCTCCATCCTGTAAAATTGTACAACTTCAATAACTACATTTTGAGCTTCTTAATTTATCATATATAGTCTGTATAGCAATTTTTTTTTAAAAAAAAAAAGAACAATTCTCTACACTTACGTTTTTATAAACTATAAGATTTCAACAACATTTTTATCATTTGCAGTTTATTATTGAAATATTTTGATCGATAAAAACAAAAGCAGACATCTTAAGAAAGTTTAGTATTGTTATTATTATTACCGTAATTCAATAACATCGATTAGATATGCAAACCGGCAACATACCAAACTAATAAATACCAATGTATGTATTTTTTATATTATCCAATCGATACTCATTTTTTCCTATCTATTTTGTAGTTGACTATTGCAAAATTCAATTGTTTCGTTTTTTAGAAATTTATAAATCAATGAAATACATGCTACCATAAGTATTAATTTGTAATTTGTGGAATTTAGGCACGCGACATCTCATAATTTAGAAAAAGATAAAGTACCTCGCAGGTTAGCGGAAAATAAAACAGTGTTATCACCGTGTGTTTATTTAGCAATGGTTAGTAGTCACCACAATAATTTATTGGTGGTATGTATTCACAAACAGAATGATCTATGAAATGTAAAAGTAACGGTAATGGCACATACCAAATCCAAACTTTCGCCAAACGTTTGAATCAATATTCATCTTTTGAAGACAATCCCGTACAATTGGACATCACCGATGAATTACCTAGTCACACTGTTTCAAGATTCAAGTCATCTCGAGGTAGCAGTGGTGTATTAGTATTGTTAAAATATTAGGGCTAGATTTGATATTATAATATTAACATGTATGTTATTGTATTTTTATTCTGAGAACGCTTTCAAACGCATAGAGTTTGATTCTTTTAATCAATTCCGTAAACATTGGCACGTCTAGTACGTTCAAAATAAAGATTTATTGTAATGGTTGAGATTATCTTGGAATGCAGATGTGATCTCATTTGTTGCAAAAAGGTGTCGCGTGTGTTTATGTGTTACAAACTGTTATGACGTCGTGTGCCATGATTGATGTATTACCCAATAGTGCCCAGCAATGAAGTATAAGCTCCAACAACAATATGTTGTGTTGCTAAGCTAAAAAGAGGAACTGTGGGGGTGGATGAACTACTATGGATCAAAGGCGACGGAGATGGTTGAAAAAAAGTATCGTGTGTGTACATTTGTGTTTGTATACGGGGATGGTTAAAAAATGTCGTGTGTACACATTTGCGTTTGTATACATTAGTGATACGTGTACCTCCGATAATGTCAAATGATCATTATAAGAGAAGTACTGCAAAAATTCATGTAGTCTTGTGCGTATAGACCAGGAATCGGGAAACAACGTCCTGCAAGAAGCAGCCGGGATACCTTCCAATTATTCCTCTCCCCCTTTATTTTTCGTTGTGCCTCAAGGTCGGTGAACCGATATATTTGAACAGATGGGTTACGGCTGATTGTCAACTAGACCAACAAAAGATGCGACGACGGTACAGGTACATGAATTATGTGATTACAGTTTTCTGGACCAGTTCCCAAGTGGAGCCTTGAAGTTTATTTTCTTTTTTTTTTTTCTTTTTTTTCCATACTTGGTAAATACTAAACAACACGCTACAAATCAAATTAACATCAATACTGCTATACTGGTATGCTGCTAACACCTACAAGCGTGTGTGCTTAACACAGCTCTTCAACAAGTGTGAACAAGAATTCTAGTTTCTTTTGTTTTTTGAGTGAGAAAGCAAAAAAAATCGACCTCAAAAGAAAAAACTCGGAAGTCAAAAAAGAAAAATAGAAATACGCAGGATGGTTCAAAACAGAAACTTTTTATCTCTTTAAGATTTAACTATAGTACACATGTACCCCATTACGTACTACCCATGTCCCTTTTGTATATAAAGCTGCAGACAGAAAGTAGAAAAAAAAAGTAAAATAAATCTATAATGATTTATATTTAATGTCTCAATCGCCCTTTAATTTTCCACTTTTACTTGCTGTTTTATTCTGACTCTTCATTTTTCACCTCTCTATAGCATTATCATCATCATCATCATCAACTTTCTTTTCCATAATGTCTACGCCATTATTAGATTTTGAAAAACAATCATCGCCATCTCCTCCACCACAGCACAAGTCTCTTTTCCTAACTATTCTATACAAATTGACGAGAAGCAGATCGCCCCTTAATATCATCTTATATGTCTCCGTCTTTTATTCAACATTTCTGAGCTTCTATTTGCTCAAGATTATGTATTACCCTTCATTGTCAAGCAACACAAATTATGTACCATCAAATGTACGAATACCATACAATTCATCAACCTATGAGCCAGACTGGATGTACAGACAAAAATATAAATTTGAGTCGGACTTGGGATTGAATAAATTACAATCCCTAGGCTCAAAATATCAATTTATTTGGGGAGACTGGGTGAATTTATCAGATTTATATTATCATGAAGCAGTTGGAACCCCTTTTAGATGGTCCGAACAAACAAAAGAGCCTTTTGATCATTCCCTAGGACTCGGAAACGTTTATGAAGTAAAGCGGGCGGGTCAAACATATCTTGAACGACTAGCCCCTTCTCCAGACAAGATTATTTATTTAAGTGATGAAGATCATGACAAAAGTTCAACATATCTTATCAAACAAACGAGAGACTATTTATACGTCAATTCAAGCATCTCTGTTTATGATGTGAATCGGTATATAGAGAAAAATCATCTATTACAGACTTTGAATGAAAACCTGACAGCAAAAGTACCCCCAGAAAATCGTGTGGTAATCGATTTCCCTGATTCATTAAGCTTATTCAACATTGATTTTAACAGTCAGATTCGTCAGCATCAAAATGTCGAGCAATATTATCATAGCGACATGGTAGCACAATCATTATCCCACATTGGTAGAGCATCCAAATTTTTTTCTGAGCCATCAATCAAAACTAGAGGTGGTGGGTATCATTATGACTGGAGATTTTTTAATAAACTTAGAAAAAATGACCAACTCGCTTCTTCTTTACATCATTTAATTAGAACGTGGTCTGATTTTTCAAGAAGAGAAGGTATTATGTGGTGGGTGGCCCATGGTGCATTAATTGGATGGTACTGGAATGGACTCACCATGGAATGGGATACTGATATGGATATTCAAATGCCTATTGTTGAACTTGATCGCATTGCACGAAGATACAATAACTCTCTTATTATTCAAAATCCTGCTGAAGGTGATGGAAAATATTTGTTAGAGGTAACTCCTTCTTATGTACAAAGAGTAAGAGGTAATGGTCTCAACAATATTGATGCAAGATTTATTGATATTCGCAGTGGTGTATTTATTGATATTACCGGTCTTGCACATACATCTAGAAACAGTGATGAAAATATTGTTAGTTGCAAATCACCTCACTACTATTCAGTGCAAGATATTTTTCCATTGTACCTTACTACCTTTGAAGGAGCTCCTGTTTACCTTCCCAACAATGTAAATGGAGTTCTTAAGGATGAGTATCATGACTATGCCAATTCAACCTTTGGAACCTGGGCATTTAATACTAATCTTAGACTCTGGGTACATCCACGTATTTGCAGAAAGTATCAAGATTTTTCCAAAATATATGATGTTGCAACTGAAGATATATCATATTATGGTGCGTGTGAAAACAAACGTATATGGGATAGATATCAAGCTACCAAGAAGGCTACTGAACTTCGAGAAAGTGAATTATTATTCTACTCAGCGCATGAAGATGAAGGAACAGCAGGAGAAATTGCAAGGAAATATCCAGAAGAAGTTGTAGAGTTTGCAGTTAGGATGGATCCATTGCAACCCAATCCAACTTTTATACCTGAAGACTCTAATGATTTTTATTAAAACGAGACAAAATCCACACAGTGGGTGTGATTTTATTTTGTTTTAGTGTTAGATATAGATATATGTAAATGTGACGACTATTCAACAATAATTAAAATATATAAATAATTGATTTATTTATTGATTTATTGTATGTGATTTTCATGTGATTGATATGGGTAAAGTCGAATTTACGGGTAGTGCATGAAACTTTGAACTGACCTAATGTGCCAGAATTGCACGCCCGTATATTTACTAGAAAAGTACAAAAGATGTATTAGAGTGTACATAAATTTCCAATATGAAAAGAAGAACCATCTAAATACCGCATATACCATTGTATTGTTACACTACCACATGTGCATATACCTCTATTATATTTACATACACACTCACACAAAAAAATATGTTTATACCAGTTGTCCCTAATAGATGCACACACACAAATCGAAATAAAACATATATGTACAGCTATTTAACGTGTACCCTATTCCAAAAATTTCTCTCTTTTCCCAACACCTCCAACCATATCCTTTTTTCCAACAAGAAAAATAAATGCCATAAAACCGAACTCTATTGCCTAATAATGTTTTCAATTTGATTACATGGAAACAATTGATGGATTATTAGAAAGAATAGATTAACAGTTTTCGCGTAATAAACCTTTCATATAATCAGAAATTCTTAAAATTAGCCGCTCAACAATTTCCAACAAAAATTCAAATCTCTCAAGATAAAAAAGCAGGAAAGATTGACCAGCAGTTTATTCTGACCACTATAAATGTAGAATTCTCCGTTTTGTTTAAAAAAAAATAGAAAAAAAAAAAAAAAACTAATTACTCAGAAGTTTCTGAAAAAGTACCTATTGGAATGTCTCGAGAGACAACGCTTAAATGTTTAAGGAAAAAAAAAATTAACTACTTGGAAAACTGTGAAGTCTCCAATACTTGAACCAGATATAGCAACCAAAAGACTCATATGGTGCAAAAATTATAGGAATAAAACTAAAACTTTCAACAGCATCATCTGGAGTTATGAGACTTCCATGGATCGTGACGATAGAAAAAGATGTGAAATTTGTTCAGAGGATAATAAAAAATTCAAACATCATACAGACTCCCTAGAAATGGGCCATGCAGAAAAGGGGCATGCTATAATGGTAAAGGGTACTTTTTTTCTAGTTATTGGCAAAATTGTTTGATCAAGACTACGTATTCTTGAAAGAGATAGTCGAAGAATGGTAGGTACACTGCTTCGTTATGTCGCAAGGTTTTGCAGGTCAGACTTCTTGATATTTAGCAGCCTGTTCCAATGTTCATTTCCGGCAATATCTCTATACTTACAAGTAAATTTATCAAAAAATGACTTGACGCAAAAGAAATCGACACACTTTACTGGCCAGCCTATTCTCTCAATTTAAACCCTGTAGAAAACATTCTAAAGCAAAACGGTTACAAGAAAATTTCATGATTCATGAATGGCAGAATATTCCTGACTATATTTTTAAAGCTTGTCTCAATTCAACTCCAAAACGCATTCAGGATGTTATCGTGTTAAAGGCGCAAGAAGACCTTACTAATTTGGAATGTTATATAAATATATATTTGTAATCTACGACTTTCAAGCTTTTAATTGATGTAATTTTTACAAGTTAAAAGTTGGGGTGGTGGTCAAAATCTGAAGTGGTTTAGGATGGGTACGTTAAATAACGAGGAATACTTGTGCTACCATTAAAAAAAAATAAACACATGACTCTATTACTTACCGGGTTGTACAACTATGTATTTGATTTTCAATGTTGTGATGTGATTACTTTATTTTTTTTTTTGTATATTTATAATTCCTGCCTAAGAAGCACACTACGTATCCTTCCAAAATATACACTTTGATGTATTAGAAAAAAAAAAAGTAAGGGTACCTTACATGACGTAACCGTTTTACTAGTTGTTTAAGGTTCATTTATTTACACACATGGCAAACAAAGAACCCAGTATTTTAGTTTCATTTTACGTAGCTTGTCTATAAAAACGAAGAATCTTCAAAAAGCGCAATAAATTGCAAAGAATGGGCATACGTATGTATGTGTGTAATAATAGGACTATTTTGTAGGATGAAAAAAAAAACAAAATATGCAATGTACAGTAATGGCAATCAAGAAGAAATAGAACGAAAGGGGAAAATAATGATGTAGATAAAATTATAAGTCAACAACTCCAAAGAACCTTTCTCCCCCTACACTCTTTATTATTTGTTTTCCTATGACTACTTAAAAATATACAGGTAGAGCGTGTCACAAAAATATAAAGTAAAATAAACAAAAGTTCAACACATAATAAACATTTCAAACCTTAAGTAAAATAAAAAATAAAAAAAGAACTTCCATAGATTGTTACATCCAATCTCTAACTATTATTGTCCTTTTGTTAAAAAAATTTCAATCTTTTTTTTTCGATATATGATCGCTGAATAAGTGTTGCAAAACAAATTTCACGTCCTGGTCCAGTCTCATTTTCAGTATTTGAAGATTGCTTATTGCCTGTAATTTTTATTGTTAAAAATTCCTAATTTGGTACTTTTTCCGTTTATGGTCCGTGGATTTTTATTTTCAAATCAATTTAAATGAATTAATAATCTCTTACTTATCATTTTAACACAACTTTTCTAACAAAAATTACTTTGACTTCATATGTTGTACGCACAATGCTAGGAAATCCCTAAGGACAATTTGTATATCTGTTACCTTTTGAATTTGTTATCTATCCCAAAATCCATAAATTCTATTACAGCACCATGCGCTAACATTCTTACTATATCATACCTACCACGATACTTCTAGCTTCTGGGTTTCCCAACCTGTCATATCCAGAGTATATACATGTAAATGTAGCAAAGAATACAACTCTTAGATAAAACGAAAAAAGAAAGAATAAAAAAAAAAAAAAGAAAAAACAATTTTGTCTTGGAACCTTAAAAGACATTTACTGACAAATATATTAGTAATAATTACATTAGCAGAACTCGTCTCAGAAGCTAAACATTTTAAAACGCGTTCAAATAATAAGAAAACACGCCGCGTAATTAAAATTCCTAAATAGGAAAACTGTAAACAAATGTGGGTGCTGGTGTTATGAGAGTTTTTTTTCTTTCTCTCCTTCTACCTTTTTAATTTTTTTTTTTTTTTTTTTTACTTTTATTAATTTTATTTTATTTTTTTCATCTTTCCAGCACTTTTCATTATTGTTTATTCCTTGACTGATTTAAATATTATTATTAACATTGTTAATTTCAGGACTTGGGATCAGTATATGCATTTATTTATACATTACTTTTAATTAGTGATTGATATTTTTTTTTTTTGTGAAAGGGAAGGAAAAAAAATAAAAGAGAACTTTTTTTGGGCTTTGTGATATATTAATATTTAGAGTGGGTTGGAGAATGAGTTACAGGAATCAATCGAATTGTCCAAGGACTCCTCCAAGAAGGATTACGGATAGGAGTGCGCTTATTACACCATCAACGCCTAGATTTGCACCAGTGGATGAGCCGGATTTTTATTTAATTGATGAAGCAAGAAAGGAAATTCAGGCAGCAGAAAAGGTGGAATCAAGGAAAAGGTTGAGGACGGTGTTACCTATAACACCAGATATGACACCAATGAAGAAGAGAGTTTTGGAAAAGCCAATGAATAGAAGGGGATGGACTGGTCTTGAAGATCAACAGAGATTGGAAACACCTCCTAAGAGAAATAGTGATATACTTAGTCAGAGAAGAACTGCTGAATCTTTGGCAAGTACTATTGTACCTTCACCAGGCAAAAAATCGAACAAATCGTTCTTGGCTTCCTTGCCTAAAAATATGATCCCTAAATCACCTAAAAACGCAGTTCCTTTTCCAATTTTGTCACCCAAAAAGTCTAGTGCTTCAACTTTTGCATTGTCGATAACAGATAGACCAAATCTCTCATCATCAAAGAAAATATCGTCTCCGTCTCGTTTTTATCATGATGTAAAATTTGATTCGTATGGCATATCATCATCATCATCATCTTCTTCTTCTTCTTCATTGTCAGCTTCAAAAGAATTTCATCAAAGATCTAATGTTTTCCGTTCAAAACCTTTAGCAGAAGAGTCATTTAAATCTTCTTCTGAAAGATCAATTTTGGAGAAACCAGATTCATCTCCTTTTAAAAGATCCATTGCATCAATGCAAAAATTTCCATCATCTAGCACATCCAATTTACCATCACAATCAACACCATCATCTGCATATTCTCAACAATCATCATACACCCCCAAATCACCATCCTCTACATCAACCATATCTATCTCTTCATCCTTCGATAACTTCACTTCTACCAAAACTACGAAATCTAATCTGCCTAAACTTCAAGTTTATCATGAACGAAGATCAAAGCCACAGTTTCACCATAATCGTTCTAGAATTATTGATCAAGTAGATATTCCTTCGGATAATACAGGACCAGTTCGTCATCCTTACGAAGAACCTGATACTAAAAATTTGCCGGGAATGTGGCACAATTTTCGGGGCAAAAAAGTGTTTAGACCTTTTTTGAAAGGCGTTAATCCAATGAAAGATTATAAACCTAGAGTCTTGTTTGGTGGAAAGAAAGATAACCTTTCATTAGAAGAATCATGTGCTGCTATTAGTAAGAATTCAAGAACTCCAAATAATAGTACTTCTTGTACTGGAAATATCTTTTTGAATAGTAATCACCCTAGGCCAATTACCCCAGAGATTCCAAGTGAAGATGAAACTGATCGTGAAAACGAGTAATATTCAACATGAATGAATGTAGACGTTTCCAGTTTATGCTTCCGGTATTATTTTATTTGGATTATTTATTTTATTTTTATATACCATCGCTTTTTTCTAGATGTTAAATGATTTTAATCATCAATTAAAACTGATTATATATAATTTATTTTATACATGTTAATTATTATGATAAATGACAGTAGAATAAGTACATGGGCACGTATGTATTTACAATAATAATATCATGATGTTTATTTTCTAAAGGTGGTATTGTTTTTTTTTGTTTGGGAAACTCCAAATTAGGAAATCGGAATTCTATTGAGATGTATGAAATGTAATACTCCATGATTCATTTCATACGCAGTCTATTTTTTTTCTCTCTCATTCTCACTTTTGTTGTTGTCCTTTTATTATTATCACATTAATACTATTCCAATCTTTTGTATACTTTGCTATTAGTTGAGTATTATCTATTTCATCAATTCCAGATATTTCTTTTTTTTTTCTTTCCTGGGAAATTTTGCACAATGCCCACTTTTACTGAATGTTTCTGGTCGGTGGATTATACTACAGGTAAGTTTTCGAGAGGATCCAAATATGATGGTAACAAGGGGAGGATGTAAATTAACTCAAATTTTTTTGGGATAGGTATAAATTCTGTATTTGATAAACTTAAACAAGGATGTGTTGAGAATGATGAGTTTCTGGCTATGGCAACTGCTCGAGCAGAAGCAGAGTCTCAGTATGGAACCAAGTTGTTGGAGATCAAACAGGCCCGAGCCCCAAGAAAAGATGGATTCAATCGAGATGAAGGGGCTACAGTACGCAAAGCCTATGAAGGAATTATTACTGAAATGGCAGAGGAAGGTAAACATCATATCCAGGTTGCAGAGAATATTAATATTATGGTGCTTGAGCCATTTAAGCAATGGGCAAGTTCGCACAAGTCGAGAATAGACGGTAGTTATGATTTCTTAAAATCGAAAGTAAAAGGGTATGAAAAGGAAGGTCAAGAAGTTCAGAAGTGGCAGAGAAAGTATTTTAATAGGTGTAGGGTGCTGGATGAGGCTATTGACGCTGAAGAGGAGGAGAAGGCGAAAGAAGGTGTCTTGACAAAAGAAGAGGTCCCGAAAACTAGAGTAGAGGAAAAGGAAGAGGTCAAGAAGAAATCAGAACGAGCATTACCCGAAGAAATATATCTTGATAATGAATATTACGACGACGAGCCAATTGAGTTAGCAGAAGTGATTTACTCATCAAGCCAAATTCGAGAACTTCTCAAAAATATGATTGAAAGTATTCCGACAAAAGATGTGAAAATTCCAATCATTGGTACATATCAAAATGTTTCAACAGGATCTGACATTGTAAGCTGGCTATTGGATAACGTTTCAAGTGGAAATGTAGCTGTTGCAGAACAATTTGGTCAAGATATGATCCAGAATGGTTTTTTACGATTGATTGGACAAGTTGGTAATAAGTTTGCCAATTCTTCAACATTCAATTATCAATGGAAAAAAGCAGCATTTATTAAAGCTGGAGTCAATCAACCTGGATCTCAAAAAGATACATTTGTCAGTCAATATATTAATAGCTATCTAGGAAATGCAAGTAATTCTGGCACTTACAATATTGTGGAAACAAATATTGAAAAATTACAAAGGGAAGTAAATGAGTTGGATGAGAAATATCGCCTTTCTGTTATTGCTTTTGATGATGCTAGATGTTCACTTGAGGATGGTATTTATGAACATTTGAAATTCGTTGAACAATGTGAATTTGACCGGTTAAATGCAATTAAGCATGTTATTCTTGATTTTCTTGCTAGTCTATCAAATATTGTTCCTTCTATCCAAGCATCCGTTGATAAATATTTACTATATCAAGAAACCGTCATTCCAGAACGAGACATACTTTATATGATTGAAACCTACAAGACAGGAGGCTTTTCACCTCGTGTGCCCGTTTACGATAACTACTATAGTCCAGCGGAAGGATGGACATTTGGAATTGATTTAGAACTGAGATCACGAGCTGATTCACAGCCTCTTCCTTTGATTGTCTCGACAATATTATCACATCTTGCACATACTTATAATGCACTCGACAGTGATGAAGACAGATTGGGAGTGTGGACTAACGAAACTGATCATAGTGTAGTACATGAACTACGGAAAGAAATTAATAACGGGCAGCCTATTCAGGATTTTACATTATCAAAGTATTCACCAGAAACAGTTGCATCAGTTTTTAAACTGTATCTGAAGGAGTTGCCTACGTCAGTCATTCCATTTTCCTTATACGATACCATAAAGATTATCTATTCGGAAACTAAAGAACATTCTGATCGTTTACTACAACTTCAGGGAACGCTCAGTCAAACGCGACCATCCCATGTAGCTACTTTAAATGCTATCATGCGACACATTGAAAAGCTCTTTGCAACTACTAAACCTACAGCAGAAACCAAGGATAAAATCTATAATGAATTAGCACCATGTTTGTTAAAACCACGAAACCAGACTTCTATTACATTGGGTGATAGACATCCAACTCTAATGACAAGAGATTTGATCGATCATAGAGCCGAGATATTTTCTGAGTTAAAACGTCAATTTTCTGTTCAATTGGCGTCGCGACAGGTGTCAGAAGCTGAACCTACAACGGAAGCAGTTGCTGCTGCTGATGATGATGATAACTCTGGAGAGTCCGGTTATGGAAGGTCTTCAATTATTCCTGCGGATACAAAATCATTAGACCCCAAACTACAAGTTCGTACAATTTCAAACCCTTATCGCACATTGTCTAACTCATCGTCAATTGAATTTGCATCAACTGACTTGAACCTTCTATCCAGCGAATTCTTCAGCAATACCACAACCAACTCGCCGCCACTTGACTTGAACAACAACCGTCAATCATCTACCGACTTCACCACTTCCCAATCTACTCCTACATCAACGCCATCCACTCCTGAACAGCAACCCATGTACCGCTCTCCTGTCGTCACACCCTTACATAGAACCGGAGCATCTCGACTTGATCCTGGCGTACTAAAAATTAGAGGCCCAAGAAAACAGCCTCGAATGCTAACTAGATCACCGGCCAGTAGCAATAGTCCCAAAACTCCTGAAAGAAAACCTCGTGCATTACCAGGGACTCCTGATGATGAAAACAATATTGATAACAATGGTGTTAATTATCAAGCACCAAGACCATTACCTGATCCAACCGGGCTTGTTAGAAATACTTTTAATGAACCCGAATTTATATCGGATTCCGATGATGATGAAGAACCGGCAATTACCCATATTCAACCCACACCTCCTCTTGGCTAGAATTATATTAATATATATAATTAGTGGTATTCATTCGTTGTAGATAGTTATATGGTTGTTATGTATTTTTGGTATTTACAGACGAAAGAAAAAAAAAAGTGTACATAATGGACATTAGTAAATATAATGAAAAACCACCAACATCAATACATTTTTTTTTATTCTAATAATATTTATTTATTATTTAATACCTATCTTTTATAATTTTTTAAGTAAGTCTTTGAAGAGGATGTGCCTCAGTATTGAACACATACTTATCCAAACTGATCAATTCAGGTTCAGCAAGAAGCAGGTAAGCATATTTCAGAGTCTCGGCCATCCAAAAGCTTTCAGCTTCATTTTTAAAGTTTTCATTTCCTGGACTGTTATTATTCTTTTCACTCTTAACATTCGTCACATCCTTTACTCCTGAATAGCCTATCGTTTCATTTTGTTCATCTATAACTTGTGTTAATCTAAGAACAGACTTGATCATATTCCATCCTTTTTCTTGCCAGGCTCGGTCACCTGAGACACGGTACATGTAAAAGACTGATTCAATTGCTTCAGGTCGCATAATATAGCTAGCATCCATACGCAAAAATGATCGAGGCATATCATAATACCCATTAACAGGCCACCTGGTTCCTCCATTCCCATCAGATATAAGTTTGGTACTAGGCATATATTGAGTCGTTGAATTAAACCCACCCAATTCCACTCCTTCACCTTCCAATTGTGCTTTCCTTGCTTCTTCCCTCATCACATCCTCTTCACGCGCACTATCAAAATCAAAATGACAAAATCCTATTTCTGGACATCTTCTTACATGAAAGTTTTCCGGCATAACTCCTGATCTTGTAATATTATATGCCCAAACACATCCATCCGTAAGTTTTGCCGCGAGATCAAGATCTTCTGGTCTTTCAAACAATCTGCCCCCTAGTGCATACATTCCTCCCACAAAACATGATAAATGTGACATCTCGTTATCTTCTTGCAAAAATGTAGGCGTTCTTTGTAGTCTATTTCCAACAAACAAAATATCTGGATCACCTTCCACCATGGGCTTAAAAACAAGATTGTCGTTGATTTGAGTTATCGAGTTGATATATAATGACTTGTATTTGTACTCTGCACCATTAAGTAACAAATATTCTTTTGGATAATACTCATATGTACTATCCACCAAACCACCAACAGTATACATAACAGGTTTATCAGCTTCCATAATTGTTAGTAATTGTACTATGAGCAAACAAACAAAAACCTAGGTAAAAAAAAGGAAAACAAAAACAATATATGAAAACTTACCTTGTCTACTCACAACCAAAGGATCCTGAGGGCTACATTTCATGACAGTTGTTGGCCTCTTTCCATCCGATTCCGAAATGACTTTTGAAAAATAATCTTCAGTTGCTTCCACAACATTGTCATCAGATACTACATTATGGCCCCCAGCTACTTCAACTGGGAGAAAAGAGTCCTCATTACTATTAAGTGGGCGAACAGCAATACTTTGAATATTCGAACGAGCAATTAAAGATGGAGATTTCTTTCGATCTTTGATAATTGGGCCTTCTTGAACATCCTTATTATCTGAATTATCGTTAACAATCTTGTAAATCTCGTCATCATGATTTTGCACATTTGCAGCTTTCTTTTGTTGTACCTCACTAATTTCGAAATCCTTTTGTGTGTCAATACCATTTGCAATGGGATTGAGTTTTGAGCTACTGAATACTGAAGAAGAAGTATCTGCAATAGATTCATCCTTTAAAGCTGTCAAATTACACCCTGAAGCATCGAGAACAGTAGGGAGTAAATATGGAATTTCACTCTTCCCAGAAAACTCAATTATGGCATCGGTAATTCTATCAATAGCATCATAGTATGTATTATTTCCTGTAAGCTGAGCAAGACGAGTGAACTCAACACTTAAAGATCCAATTTCGGACGTAACAGATTTAGCACTAGCACGGTATTTTTTACGGTAATCTTCATTAGTCCACATAAACGAGACACTAGGCATGCGATTAGGTGTATCGAAGGCTCCCATAAGATTGTCGCTAAGTTCAATTGCTTTGCTTAAAAGAATAGGTTCCTTAGGATTGGAAAGATCATATGCAGCGAGAAGCCCACCAAGATATCGAATCACCGTCTCAAAAAGGGGAATATCATTTCGAAATGTAGTTGTGAAATCAATTGTACTAACATACTTAACAGCTTGTTGAAATTCTGAATCCAATCCCATTATAATTAAGGTATCAAGAGCATCGACCATAGTAGCAGCCCAGCCGGTAAATGGATTTGCGCCAACTTGTGTGATTGGATGGATTTCATCCATTCCCCAAGCATACTTCTTATACTGGTTCCATGAACGAAGGAATGCTTGTTTGACATCATTCAAACGTTTTACTCGAACAGTTTTCTCATCGGACGACTCCACCTGAAATTGATCAGCCTGAATATGAGGTATAGAACTTTTGGAGGTAGGTAACTTCTTCAAGACATTTACTGGGTACTTTTCAACTCGAGGAATAGGTGTCGCATTTGGTAGGTTCACAGAAACACCAGGGCCTTTCATTCTAGGGGATGCACCTAAATGAGGAACTATTTCCAAATTATTATAATCGCTTGAGCTTGGTTCCGCGACAGCACCAGCTTTACTAACTTTTCCGATGTTATGTGATGTTGGTAAAAGTCTAGATTGGGCGGTATTACTTTTACTAGTGATTTTATCTACCACGCTTGATTGTACATTTATCTTGGATTTAGTCAATATTTGATCCAATCCTAGTGCCCTTTTCAAAGATTCAGATTGGATGGAACTTGGGTTGTCAATTTTTGGTTGATCAATAACAGATTCTATCGTATAATCTTTCACATCAGATTCATGATGGTTTTGGCTGCCTTCTGAGTCTGACATGTCATTAACAGAAGAGGTTTTTGAGGATTCAGTAGAATCTAGTGCGACACTAAGAGGTTTGTCTTCAACGCCCTGGTCTACAGCCAAGTTGGATCCCAACATATCGATATCGACATTAAGATCCGAATCATCACTCATTGTTTGCTCAAAGTTATCCAGAGAAGCATCTTTCACAGTTTGAGAAGAAACATCTTCCAGTTGAGTAGGGCCATCTGTATAAGATGAAGAATGATAATAGTGATATATGAGGAAAGTGAAGATTAAGATGAAAACTAATTGGTAACGATACTTCCGTATCTTGTAAGTTAAAGGTACAGGCATACCTTACACGATGTCTTGCCGTAACAAATAGCAGTAGTAAAATGAGGGGACAGACAAATTTAGAAACAAAAAAGAGATTTTATCAAATAGAAAAGAGACAACCCTAAGAATAAGTTATGAATGAATGTATATAGTAGAGGGAATGTCAAATAGAGGAGAAAGGGGTTAACTGGAATAGATAATACTTCGATTTTCTCTGAAAACCAAATTTCTTTTTCCTTGCCTATCTTCTACTATTCTACATTAAAGTTAAATAGGCACCTACAATAGCATGAAATACACTACCATTAAAAACATACAGATGTAGTTACACAGATACGTACACACGTAGAGAAATGGATGGTTATAGTAGACCATACTACATCTATATAGAACTAAATATTCCACAAAGCCATACCAACTACAGAGGTAATCAATGCCATAAATAAATTCACTTGATTGTTTGTAAGTAAATCCAAGTTCCCTGACACCAACTTAATAGCAGTCGATGAATCTCCGAGCGAACCTCCTCCTTCAGCTTCAATGATTAAACCTTCTTTATTGACAACAGATTTTTGAAGCAAAGCACCAAGTAATGAATCCACAACGCTCCCAAACAACCCTAAGAAAGTTGTAACCAACAAAAACTTGATTTGTATAATTAATGAATACTGGCGAATCATTGGTGTAGAGATCAAGGATAAAATCCCCATATAGAATCCAGCTGCTAATGCAACGCCCAATCCTAATGGTGAAACTCCTCCATTGGTTCCTTTAGGACAAGGTTTAAATGTAGTGACAAGAATTGGTTGTGATTTGGAAAGAATCCCCAATTCTGATGACCATGTGTCTGCAGTCACGCCAATATATTGAGCAATTACTCCCATCAACAATATCGATGAATACTCTCCTCCTGTAAAATTATCCACAATAATCAATATTGTAGCCACAATCGAATTGGAAAATACTTGAACATGAGTCCGCGGTCCTTCTCCTCCTTCTTTAACTTCATCTGACGATCCATTCCCACTGGATTTCACAGTGAGTTTGGCCTTTATATCTTTTTTAAACTTGGTAAATTTGTTGCTTGGAAGATAAAACCCAGCAAGTAATACAAAAGGTAGATACATTCTATGTCGCGTGTGAATAAGACCCGTTAAAATGCTGGCCCAGATCCCAACGGGTGTAAGAGATTTCGATTTGTGAGCTTTAAATGCCAGGGCAAGCACTAACAAGTGAGTTAACGGCTTAAGAGACATCATTAATATACAGTTCTTAATACCTAAACAATAAATATTGAAACTTCACTATTCGAAACAGTATTATTACACTGATTATGCACAGTATGGTGGGAAATGTCATGGATGAGAAAATCCCCGAAAAACAAAAAAACAAAAAATAAGGGACTGCTTTTATCTGCTGGGATTTCTCAACACTGGTTTCTAAATGAAAAAAATGTATGTTAAATATATAGACTCAAATAGTATCAATGACTATACTATAGATTTTATTTGTCATTTATAACCATCTGTCTATGTATGTACTTACTATATAAGATATTGAGAATTTTTTCGAGCCAAATACAGTCTCTACAGATAATTGTCAAATATGGTATAAGATTAGAGACAGTAAGAAATAATATAAATTATTCTATAACTGCCGCATTAAGTTATGTGGAAAATGAAAATATTCATCTGTCAGTAATGATGTAGACCATATTTACATTTGGCCAAACAATTATAATTTTATCTGAGGAAGTCACATCATCAGTATAAAACATCATTGTGCATACCTCAAAATTTAGCAAAGTTAAGAAAGTATTACATCAAAGCAAAGAAAAAATTGATTCGTTATAAAAAATAGATATTCCGAGAGTTGCTATTGAATGGATATCAGTTGATAAATCTAAAGTGTAGAGTTACTTGAAGAATGTACATTACTTTTTTGCAGCTGGAGTTGCAGATCTGGAAGGAGGAAGAACATTTAAACCCATTCTTTTAGAAACATAAGTTTGAGCAACTACACCAACAGATAATCCTAAACCTTCTTCAACCCAGTCAATGACCCATTCTCGGGGATCAGGGGAGGTACTATCTTCATCACCACTATCTAATAACTTATCTTCAGAAGAGTCTAACCATTCAGCCCATTGTAGAGGGAAAGATTGAGAAACTGTAGAGAATTGAATGTTATGCTCTGGATCAGTCAGATAAACAATGAATTGGAATGCATGTGGTGAAACAGAAGAAATGATAGTTGGTGCAGGGGTAGTACCATGCGTGGGGGCAGTCTTTGTATCATCAGAGTAGGCAGAAACAGGTTGAATAGATAGATAAATGTTAGAGACTCTGTCTGTAGTAACTGTACGAGAAGTAACATTTCCAGATTCATCTACAGTGTTCTCAACACTTTCTTTAACTTTTGGTTCCTTAGTTTCACCTGCGACAATACTTCTAAGATATTCTTCTATACTAGCAGCAGCTAGTTTCTGTCCTTGTTCCAAAGTTCCTTGAAAAATACCAAGTTCTCGTCCAACCATTGATCCTCTTCTAAGTCTCTCTTTACCTTTTTGAACAACTAAATCAAGTTCTCCACCACCTTCAACTTGTTCCATAACACGTTCAAAAACAGAGTAAACAATGTTATCAATAGCACTATAACCGACCATGTCATGGAAAACATGAATCTGGAGTCGTTCATGGCGGCTAATTGGAGGAGCAATAGTATCCAACATTGATGATAGTGTACTTTGTAACATTTGACGATCGAACTTCATCTTAGATAAGCTATCTCCAATATTTTCAATGTCCACGTCATTTTGAAGTTCGCGTACCTTAGCTTCGGCTTGTTTCACTGCATTGGTTGCCTGATTCCACAACCCACCTTTATTATTAGCCCACCAATTGGTAATTGATGAGATTGGATCAGGAATACGAATTTCATCGTCTTTAGGTTGAGGTTCAGACTCTGCAGGTGTTTCAGGCTGAGATTCAGGTTGTTCAGTTGTTGCCTGAGCGGCTGGTTCCCTTGTATTATCATCTAACGCTGAAGATGGCGTGATTGCTGAAGTAGCAGGTGTGGATTTAGCTAACGAATCGAGGAAACCAAGAATATCATCATCCTTGCCATCAGTTACAGCAGGTTTCGAGGTTTCTGGTTTAGCAGGCGCCCCGGCTCCAGTAGATTCCGCAGTGACAGTCACATTATCAAGAGAATCTAAGAGTTTAAGAACATCTTCTGCAGATTGGTTGTCTTTGATTGAGTCGGAATTTGACATTTTTAAAAAGTGTTTTAGTGATGGGAAAATGGTGTGTTGTTTTCTTTCGTTATTTTATTTTTTATCTGGTGGTATAATTTTTGGCTTAGTACAGTTTTCTACAAAGAAGCCGTGTCAATCCCAATAGTAATATTCTACTCGAAAGATCCTTCTTGCGCACATGTAATCATATTTCGAAAAATAGATAATAACCACTTAATTACAAAAACTATTCTACATAGATAAAAAAATAATTTCACTTTGCTAGTCAAATATTTATTTTTCAATAACTAAATACATAAATTTGCTTAATAGAAGGTGGTAGGTCTTGAGGCAGAGAAGGTAGCCTTGGACTTTTGAATGCGGTGAGGAAGAGGGAACTTAAGACCTTTAGCTGTCAATTGCTTGATGTATTGACGCTTAACATCCTCAGTCTTCTCAAGTTCGACAACCTTGAGAATGTGGATAGATCTAAATCTGGATCTGTGACGAGCAGCCATGTCTTGGTAGAGAGCTTCGACAGCATCGGCACGGGAAAGTTCACGGTACTCCTTGTACATGTTGTGAGTACCAGAACGAGAATCGTAACGAATCCAAATACCAAAGTTCTTAACCTTAGTAGGTCTCTTCTCTTGGATTTGGTTGACAGAAACAATCTCACCAGCAGCCTTCTTAACTCTTCTAAGCTTGGTCAAGAAGTACCAGAATCTAGACTTGGCAACGACAGTGTTGGGAGCAAAGATTCTCATACGGTAAAGCTTTGGCTCAGGCTCGTTCTCGGTAGGGAGACGACGGCCAATAATTTGGTATTCATTGAGACGACCCACTATAAAATGTTAGTATAAATTCATGAAAAATTGCTTGAAGTCAAAGTGTAATGTATCGTGGAGAGTAAATAGTTTTCGATTGTAAATATCGTATCATAATTTCGTAAATATCTTCATGTTATTTTCCACAAATCCTTACTCATTAGTTCCTGCTCTATCATTATCCAGCATATTACTTCAACCAAATGTCGAATGTCACGAACCCAACAATATGATAATTTACAAAAAAACGACTAACCAACACTACCTTCTCACCAACAAATATATTACACATTTCCCTATAACTTTTTATTTTGTCCATCACTTTCGACTATACATACTCTTTTCGTTGTTGCAGGTTGCTTATGGAATTTAGAGCGAAGTGAGTAGTATCGAAAATCTTGTAAAAGAATTTTGCACTACCCAATTCTCATTCACCATTCTTCTGAAAATACGGGTAACTCTGGAAAATTTTCGCTTCTCTTTCCTATTTGGGCTGACCTAACAACTTTAATTAGCGTGGATATCTCAGTCCGGTAGGCATGGGGATAAAGATAGTTGAGTTTAACAATTGTGACTTTTAAATTCCTATTCAGGAAATAGTATTTAGACCTAAGTGTTTAAACTTATGGTATAAGTGCGATCAAGATTTATAATGAAGAATCTGAATCGTATCACAGTCGAATATTTTAGATTAGATTAATGTAAGGCTTCAGGACTATGCTTGTGTTATTGAAAACACACGTTGAAACAATTGAGGATCATGTATCTCAATAGTCTCCAGGTATTACAAATTTACTGAAAGCTAAATTCTTATGGAGAAAGCTTCCAGATTCGGGAGAGACCAAGATCCCTCTAAGAACAGTGGCTTAGCTACGAATATTGCCAAACAAATATCTAAAGGTGACTACTTCAAGAAACGGGAACCAGGATAAGTTTTACGAGCTAACCTCAATATAAGTTAACCCAAATGATTTTACTTTTATATAAAACCATATAATTTTTGGATTTCCTAGCACACAAAAGCTTTAGCCTTTAAATCATCACCTAAAATTACATAGCAAAATGAACCAAAAAAAAAGTACATACAGACCTCGGGAGGTACAACTGGAAAATTTCTCTCTAGAGACTATGTACACATGTGCAAATATTTGAATTATTTAATAAGTTATCTGCATTTCTAGGTAAAAACAGAAAAATTAAATGTTTGTTGTTATTTCATTACATCTTAAGGAATAAGACAAGTTGCAAAATAAAAACTATCTTTAACAAGTTGAAGATATTCAATGATCACTACTGGGTTTCTGCAATATCGGCATACTGCTCCATGCCGAATGTTACCCTGTACCGCAATATAATGAACATAATAGGCCATATTTCTTTTCCTGCTCAGAATTAATTATTACAGTTACCTCACGTTCCAAAGCTTACAACTTTATGGACATACCGTTTTGATGAAACCAGGAATATAAATCCCTACTAGTACAACAAGCGTTTTTTTTTTCTTTTTCTAAATTACAATTGTATGTTTCACACATGAACAAATATAATAATATTTTGTCATTTTATGATATCTACTATGTACATATGTACCTATGTACATATGTGTGTAAACATGTGCATATATGGTATATCAATATATAGACTCTATACAATTCGTGGTGTCTACATAGGTATGTACATATCGTATGTATATTTCTGCATTGAAGGGTCCCACGTTCCGTGCTACATACTTACATATGTACATATCATGCACATTGTAGGTATAGATGTATGCGTACAAGTACACGTATATATATATCGTTAATAAGATATGACATAGGGAATCGACTAAGTGCTATCAAAATAAAATCGCGTTATTCCAACCTTTAAGTCGAATGATATTACTTAATTGTAAGTAGTATTTATATCATAGATTCCAAAAAAGAAATTTCCCCATATCCTGTTTACAACATTGAAAAAACTGAACCTGTCTAACAAAGCAGAAGAAACCTCACGGATGGAGAACTGTATAACCCACAGATTGTCTCTAATAAATTGGCAGCCGGAGGTATTTGAAATTAATTAATTATTTTTGAAGTGGGAAATTTCTTGGTCAAATTCATAATATAGCGCCGCCTTGGTACATATTATGTATGCACGATTAAATGCTAAATTCAACACTAGTATATAGTATCAATGCATATATGCAAGGTACAATTGATGAAACATTGAACCAATGTTCCGATGTCTGTCTATCAACTTAATCTTCAAAATAAGCTTAGCTCAGAAACTTGTCTACGAAATATTTCCTTTTCTTCTTCTTTAATTTTATTTTGTTCTGTTAGTTTACATGGGTTTGTAGCATCATACATTTTCAAAAGGAATGTTGATTATTCATATGTACATACCTACCTATCCATGTATCAACATGCGCATTATTACTGTGTTCCTGATAGACTTATGACATGGAGTCTACAAGAAATACCTGGGTAGGTAGATAGATAGGTAGATAATATATGGTATAAATATACTATCATTGATATATTTGGAGCGAAATTAGAAAAAATAGTACACCAAGTCATGAACGTCCAAATGTTCCTGCCTTCAATGTTTGTATTTGACTAACGGTATTAGTATTGTTCTTGCCTATTTAAATTGATCATCGACTTATGATGAACTATCTAAGTGGATTCGATAACGTCCGGTTTCTAAATAAGAGATGCAAATACAACCAACAACAAAAGAAAGTTAATAAAAAATGACAACAGAAATAAGGAGAAAAAAATAAATACATATATATGTATTTTTATTACCATTAAGATAATACATTTCTTCATGTCTCTATTATATAAATGCTATATGATCGCAGTGGAACCTATGATTATCATTACAAGATGGCAGGGGCGGAAAAAATAAAAACCAGTAAAATAAATATTAAAAAAACAAATCTAGGGCGTTTTCTCCATGATTTCAAACCCAGTTTCAAAATATTCAGTCATGATTCTCACCACACTTTGATCCATGTTACCAACAAGTAATGCTCCCAATACGCTTTCCAATGTTGGAACACCTGCTTTTTTAAGATCTCGTTCAATCCCTTTAACTCCAAGCTCTCGCAAAAGTCGTACACATCTAGATCCAATTCTCATGAGAGGCGGTGAATTTGATAGTGCTCCAAGAACAAATGCGGCTCGAAATAAAATATGGGTTATCCCTTCATCTGAATCAACCCAAGCTCGGACTACATCCGAATTAGTTTTATCTATAAACGAAAGTAGGTTATCGGCAATAATTAAACTTTGTTGAAGAAGAGGTCGCCGTAATTCAAGAGATTGTAACTGGTTGCGATAGTCACTTCTTGGTAGAGTCGAGAGAGCCATTATAAATGACTTAGACAAAAGTTGTGACGATGTCTCTGGAACACGTTTGAATGCTGCAGTATAGTCTCGGTCCAACTCGGTATTTTCTGAAGGGGACTTAAAAATTGTCAAGAAATAACCATTGTTTGGTGGATCTCGAGGGAAAAGCTTTGCAAATGCATCAAGGGCGATAGCCGTATATCTATGCATGGAAGGTTTGTATTCTTTAAAGCGAACTGATTCAGGAGATTTAAACGGGTTTGGGTCCACTGAAAAACTGAGAATCAAAAGAAGAACTGCGAAGGTGTCGACAAGAGAAGGGAGGCTGATATGTAACCCCATATTAGCGTATATTACAATTAGATTTTTATGCAGTGAAAGTCGTTTTCTTTTATCATCATGAAAGAATTGAGGATTATTTGCCAACGTTTTAGTCAATTCAAAAATAAATTTTTGTGAATATTTTTCGTGCGCCATGAAATGTTGATTACTTTCAATAAAACTTAGATTGCGAAATATAACAACAACTACCATTAATCTATCGACCAAAGATTGTGATAAATTTTTTTTATCAATATTTGATTCTTTTAAGGTTTCGACCTGTTCTTTTGATTCAGCAAGTAATTGTTCGTAATGAGAAAATCCAAACACTTCTCTTTTGTCATAATCGTTCCAATTTTCATCAAATCGTGATTCCTTGTAAGTTGTATCACATTTCAAAAGTTTCTGTTCAAATTCACGCGAAATTTCCTCAGTGTTAATGTTGTTATCGATTGGTTCACCAGTTAGCTTATCTATTTCAAGTTTCATTTCACCTTCCATCCAATCGTTGAAAAGATTGAAATACTCTTCACCTTCATCTATTGCTGATCCCCTAAAAAAATCGTCATCACCAACTTTCTTGCCCATACACCTTTGAGCCCCCATCAATTCATCGATCAAGTCTAACCCAAGTCTTGCTAATCCACTGGCTAAATTGGGGCAGATTTTCAAATCCAGGTTAGAATTTGGATTTCCAGTAATGAGAGTTAATTTATCTAATGCTTGTCGAATTTCAGGTGCAATACCTGATCGAATTGCTAAATTTACCGCTTCAAAGTCAACTTGTCCCAATTCTTGAAAAAGGGGAAACTCTGGAAACACATTTTCGGCATCCTGACTTAGTTTTGCGAGATAATGAAGATCTGATTCCACCATTTTCTTGCGTTTCTTCGGAATGTATTTCCCATTTTCATCTTTACGTAATCGTAACAGAGGTTTGGTAGGAGTTTTTGAATTAGATTCACGATAAATTGAAGTTGGTGTTGCAACAGGTCCAGGGGTTGGGGTCGAAGGCTGCATATTAGGTGTCGAATTTACCAAAGGAATCACAACGGGTACTGGGCCAGGGGTTGCTGACATTCGAGCTGGTGTTGGAGTTCTAGCCATTGCAACAGGAGTAGTTGATGTGATTGGTGCAGGTGACGTTACAGGAATCGGAACAGGAGTAGCAGTGGCCGGAGTTGAAACCTGCATAGGCACTGGTGTTGGAACTAATGACGTTTGACTTCCTGGAACTGAAGTACGATGTAGTGCTGGAGAAGGACTACTATGCGTCGAACTACTTCTACTCTGATTTTCGTAATACATTGGATGGGGTTGAGAGCCAGGTCTAAATTGCTGAGGTTGAGCGTAAACTCCTTGAGGTAAAGCTGACCCATTATACTGATTGGCTCCATTTGGCACAAATGGAGATGGCGACTGCCTATTGGGATGAGATTGATATGAATATGCTTGTTGTGACTGGGAAGGAATAGAATATGCTTGCGAATATTGAGATTGAGGGTAACTTTGAGGAATCGGACCCTGTGATGGCAAAGATGGTTTTTGATATGATTGTTGTAAGTATGGCTGTTGAAGTTGAGCTGAAGACTGGGGATATCCCTGCAGAAGTTGTTGTTGCTGTTGACTGAATCCCGATTGCCCATTCATTTGATACTGCTGTGGATATGAACCTGATACCCTTCGATACGGATCTTGTTGTGGATAATACTGATTCCCGGACATCATTAAGTCGCTAACTGCGCGTATCTACCGGCGAATCGACGCGTACTATAATATGTTATTCTTTTTTATTTTGCAATAGGACGTGCCGGTAATTTTGAACTCTCCGTTTATATGAATTCCACAACAAAAAAAAGCCAAACTGAAAACTAAATGTTGTGCGAACAAAATCAATAGTTGACAGCGCGGTTTCGAAGAAGGGAGAAAGGACAATAGAAAAGACCAACTAATACTCAAGCAAAATCCTCAACGGTGTAGGAAAGGGTGTAATCAGCTAATTTACGTCAAAAAATGAAGATTAAGGCCGCAATATTGAAATTTCTAGTAGGAAGTGCTGGGGCTAACAGTGTACGGTAAAGTAGATGTATTGATGAGTTGGAGTCGGATGGGTTGAATAAGCGGAGAGGCAGAAATTCAATTTTTACTTCATTTTTCACAGCCTAACAGCATTTGAAGTTCCTTAAGAGGGCAAGGGTTGGCCTGGCAACTGTTGCTAGTGTTGCTAAGGCTGAATGAAATCAGCCAGTTAATGGCAGAATATTAATCAAATAAAATAAACTGTGATAATGATGATATTTCTATATTCACAGAAGAAAACTGCAAATGTTTTTTACCCCAGATCTTCCTGCCTGACAATATAATAAACGCTAACACAGGTGGTACCGTATTGATATTTTAGCTGTGGGTAAACACAAGAAAATATTACTATTGATACGCCCAATAACCAAAGAAGAAATTATACCCGTCCGAATTGATGATCTTTCTACCTTAAGTAATAAGTTGTATAATGCATAAAAATTAGTAAAACCGAAATTCCCACTCTCCTTCACTTTCAAAAGATATCCGTCAGAAACAAAATAAATATATCGCAACATGGGCTTAGTATCTGCAAAAACCATAATTCTTTTTAGATCATGTTTCCTTTGGTCTCTTGGTTACATGCTCGTTACG
This sequence comes from Geotrichum siamense (nom. inval.), assembly GCA_030568955.1. Lineage (NCBI taxonomy): Eukaryota > Fungi > Ascomycota > Dipodascomycetes > Dipodascales > Dipodascaceae > Geotrichum > Geotrichum siamense (nom. inval.). Next base: position 41,186 of record JAJMJJ010000025.1, on the reverse strand, counting down.
TCACCCAAAACAGTATCAGATCATCCCTTAGTAGTAATTATTGGATCAGCCATGGATCTCGTATGTTCGCAGCTTTGATTTGATCTTCAGCTAATGTTCTGGGTTATTATTAACAAGATTTATCTTTGATAGCCTCCTGCTCATATTGGTAATCGAAATCAATTGACGGGTTTGATTGGTATCATCCTTATTACTTCTGGTTTGTCAGAAATTCCGTTATTGTCAATTGAAGGCCCAAATTATCTCATAGTCAATGCTGTTGTTGGTATGTCGAAATTTGATATTATCGAGTTTTTATTTTTTCAGACCTAACATATTTTATCATTAATAGTACCAGTGAGACTTGTTCTTTACTTTGTAGTAGCAGGCTGGTCGTTTTTTCAGAAATCTAACCTATATATCAACAATTCTCTTGTGTTCACATATTGCTTTTTCGAACTCATACTCAATTTTTTCACTTACACTATTGTACGGGAGGAAAAGAATGAATACGCTGGAAGACAGATAAGGGAAAGACATCAAGATTAAACTTTTCACCTTTGTTTGACCAAGTTGTAATCTAAAACACCAACATTTATTACGTTTATCCAAGATTTATATCTTTGGCTAGATATTGTCCATTGTTTTGGACAGTATTGATTTAAATGAATACATATGTATGGTATATATGTAATCAAAGAAACCAAAATGTTTTTCTATGCAATTCTTTACTTAACGCTTTATAGCGCTCCATTTCACCCCAGCAGTCCCGCCCATATTCACAACCCGCCATGTTGACAACAAAATCACGATCTTTTTGATTATAAAACAGTTGGTCATCATCTTGTTGCTCAGCACAGGCTCCAGGTGGAAATGCATTTATCTTTCTTAGGGGTAAAAATGCAGTCCTGCTTCTTATCCAGGGTTCATATTTGTACAAGTGCTCTAAAGCATCTTGTTCTTTGTGTTCCCATACCATATGTTTTTGTTCATAAAATACAGGATCCCACCAAATATCAAGTAGTTTTTCAGACCATTCACTTCTTCTAATTAGGAAACTTCCTAAGTTAAAACCTGAACAATCTTGAGAAATAATCAAATCAATGGGTTGGCTGTAATCAACGTATGGATAAACTGTTTCCATCTTAAGTGGATTGAAATATTCAACATTTCGATAGGTATTGTTTTCTAAATTGTTAAAAATATGTTGTTCTAAACTTATTTGTGGTTCCATGATGTAGGTCCTTAGATCCAACCACCAAAGCCATTCAGAATTTGGAAACTGTCTCATAGTTTCTTTGATAATATCAACTTTTTCCCAACTTTCCCGCCATTCATGTGCGTATTTCTTTTTAGCAGAAATATCCTTAATTGCTAAATTATAGCCATGTCTTGCGGCGTATACTTTTTTGTTGGCAATACTGGAGCGTTCTACTGACCACTCTTTGGCACCTTTCCATTTCAAAACACCACCACCTTCATTAGCTGCAAGAATAATAACAATTCGTTTATTTGCAAAAATTCGGTAGTTTGGTAAGAAAGGGATAGACGTGAACTGAGATAAAAGTAGCAAAAGAACAAACAGAGATACAAATGACTTATATTTTTTGATAAATTCAGATGCAAAAGTTAGAATATTTTCTGATAATTGAACTGATGAGTCCTTCAAGAAACATAATGATTTAATCAAATTAAATTTGCCACAATTTTTAACAAAAGATTGTGTTATATCATTTTTATTCAAGGATGTCCTATCACTCGCGCATTCTATATCCTCTATACAGCTTTCATTTTTTTGACTCCTTTCAATCACATTGTTATAATTTGGTTTCATGTCACTGTTTGTAAATGAAGAATTTGGCACTGTTGACATTAAGTTTTGGTGGATAGAAATCTCAACAAAATATAAACAAAAAGATGTGAGGAAGAAAAGTGGGACCTAAGGATTATTACGGCAGTGGACAGATATTCCATTTGTATGATTAAATTTAGAATCTGTATCCATTTACCAATTTAAATGATTCACTTTGGTTAGAACTTAAATTTGGTCAGTTCCTCTGTTTATAAGAAAAATATTCATAATTATATAGCCCTACTCTTACAACAATGTTTTCCTTTTGATTAAAGTTAGGGGCTGAAACAGTCCAATTAAACGAGACTTGTATCACAAAACTCTTAAAATGGATCAACACGGCTCTAGGAAATAGATCAATTCAAAGGCTTATGTCTCAAAAGCTTAAGGCATATGTATTAAAACTGAACCAGTTGTAATTATATAGGGATATAAGTGGGGTAACTATGTATGTATGCTCAAGTATTTTCATTCAGCGTACTACAGTAAAAACATAGATGTACAGATAACCAAAATATTATGTCGTGATAAAAAGCATGAAAAATTTATATGGAAAAAAAAAAAATAAAATCTAACTTGGTGTCGCAATGTATATGGTCATTTGAAGCCAGCATATGTCCCGCTTTTGCAACACGATCAACGCAATTTCATTTGGTGAAGATGATGAGGGTGAAATAACAATTTGCAACGTTGTTATTGGTTCCCGCAATACTGTTGTAAGGTTTCTCACACAAATTTTCGAGGTCCATATTGGAAGCAAAGTTAAACCGAGGCTCTTTTAAATTCAGCCAATAGATGCAGATTTAATTATTTTCTCGAGGGACTCGAGAAAACATAATCAAACCCCGACCAATCAAATTAATGGATATTTTGCTTTGATTCTTTATAATCTCCTCGATTCCAAAAACGGAAAATTTGGAATTTCAATTTGCTTTTTTAAATTCGGCGGTGTTTGTTGAAGCCCAAATTACCGTGATTTTCTATTAACTGTTTCAAGTAAAATATTCCTCCCTCACGGTACAAAATTCCTGATGAAAAAAATAAGAATTCTAATATTTTGTTTTTCCCCTTTAGGAATTTTAGGAATTTATGAAAAATTCCTGCCAATCACCGTATGAGTATTAGGAATTATGTACAGACCCGAAATTAAAGTGAGGTCGAATGGCTTGATCTCATATAAAACGATTACAATCCACTTTTTCAGGGTTTTCTCTTTTTTTTTTCATTTATCGTCAGTAGATTGTTCAGTTTTTCGGCTTCGTATATTCATTTGTCATGTCTCTCACTCAAGTCATTACTCCCGACGTTGGATATTTCAACAAGGAATCTGTTAGTTCCTTTCTCAACAAGCACTCTGCTGACAATGCTAGATCTCACTCTTCTCCTGCCGTCAAGACTGAAAAGTCTCTGACTCCTGAAAGAGATCCTTCTATGGTTATTTATGACGACTACGTAATCCCCGGTGCTACCAAAGATCAAACTATTACAGTCGGTGGTAGAAAATCAGTTTTGGCTGTGGTTCAATCGAAATATGTCGCTGAGACTTTACAATCCTTTAATGAAAGCAAGAGTTTTCCTGTTGTTGCACTTTCTACTCTTGGTGATAAAGTACTCTCGAAGCCTCTTTATTCGTTTGGTGGCAAAAGTCTTTGGACAAAAGAATTGGAAGTTCTATTGATGCATGATGTTGAAGGTTTACCAAAACTTGACCTTATTGTTCATTCTCTTAAAGATATGCCCACTACTCTTCCTGAAGGCTTTGTTCTCGGTGCTATTACTGAGCGTGAAGATCCTCGTGATGCCCTCGTCATGAAAGCTGGTTCTCCTCACAAGACCTTACGCGATTTACCCGATGGTTCTGTTGTTGGAACATCCTCTATCCGAAGATCTGCTCAATTGAAAAGAAATTTTCCTAACCTTAAATTTGAATCTGTTCGAGGAAATGTTCAAACCAGATTAGCTAAGCTTGATGACAAAGATGGGAAATTTTCATGCATAATTTTGGCAGTTGCCGGTTTAAAACGTGTTGGCCTTGGACACAGAGTTACTAGTGCTTTAGAGGCTCCTGATATGTACTATGCTGTAGGCCAAGGTGCTCTGGGAATTGAAATTAGAAGTAGTGATACTAGAATGCAAGCTTTGCTTTCTAAAGTCAACCATCAGGAATCGTATTTTAAGTGTCTTACAGAACGTGCGTTGATGCGTACTTTGGAAGGTGGTTGTTCGGTCCCTATTGGTGTTAATACTAAATTGGAAAATGACATTATGACGTTTACTGCGATTGTTGTATCTGTTGACGGAACAGAAGCTGTTGAGCAGTCCTTGACTCAAAAAGTTACTACGGCTGAAGAAGCTGATGATCTTGGAAAGTTGATGGCTGATAGACTAATTCAAAAAGGAGCAAAGAAGATTCTTGATGCTATCCACCTTGACGCTGTTCACTAAATATCCTTGCATTTTCTTTCTCATGACCCGTAACGACATTCATTACCTATTTATTTGTATATAATTACTCTAGATTAATAATGCATTTTTCATTTTCAAAAAGATTGGCAATATTGTGCATTATCGTGTGGTAGCTACTACGAGAATTGGAGTTGCAGTAACAAAAATTAAATATATTTCTCAAGCTATTTAATTTATAGTGAAAGCACAGGGATAGGCTATGAAAGCAAAAAATACCTGGAGTCAACTATTTTTAGACATTGTGGCACAAATTCAGTTACAAAATAACATTAATCGATAACAATATTGACCAAAGGTGTCTCCAACACACTATTTGAATATATTTGAATTAATGACCAACATCGACTTCTTTCTAAAAGTCCAACCTCAAAAAGTAATCTAACAAATGTTTTGGTTCTTCTTTCAGCTGCATTCTTAACTTATTTGATAACCCGCATCTACTTTTCTCCAATACCACTACCTCCTCCACAAATCTTACACGTTTCCTCTGGCGACACCTCTTCATTGGAGAACATGATCCTGCCACTACTAGGCTTGGAGAATTTGGTATTGCTGTTGTCGTAGACCTGAATGCTGAACGAAGTTTACGGTGATGATAAAACACAAAAAGTGAACAGATTAGAGACATATTTTGGTTTAATTTAGCTGATAAATATAATAATAGTAATTATAATCATTCTGTAAATAGTCCCATATGGCTATTTTTTTTTAGCTTTATTTTGCTATGCTGTTTATGTAATTTAAGCAGTAATTTGATGTATAAAACTTTTGTGTGCTAGGCAATCCGAAAATTATACATTTTTATATGTAAGTAAAATATTTTGGGTTAGCTCATCTTGAACTTAGTTGGAAAGCTTATCCTGGTTCCCACTTATTGAAGTATACAAAATACAAAGCTGTTTATATAATAACAAACAAAGATTTCTGTACATACTTGCCTTGATATCTAACCCTTTATTTACGACGTACAATTATTTTAAATGACCCCACACCAACTGTTACCTTTCAATATACATACAAGTACTGATATACCGCAAGGATTGGTACACATTAACCATTCCAACTTCTACAGAAACCATCAAATTTTAAACAAATAAGTTGCAAAATGCATGGAGTAATAAAAATAAATGCTAGAAAGATGGAACGCAAAGTGATTTTAAGATCTTTTATCTCATCGTCATAAAATGGTGGTTTAAACATTTACTATCGTATTTTTGCTTTGGCATATTGATTAACCACATGCATCTATTGCAAAAGTTGTTCAACACTTGGCTCAATTTGATAAGTTTATTTTGGGTATATCACTTACAAGTGTTCTTGGAAGGTAATTATCTGTAAATGTTATGTGTTGATTTTGCCCACATATTATTTTAATTTTTCAAGAACATTGAAAGTTGATGTCACATTGTATAAAATTAATGTGAACATGTCAGCTATTATTGCATTTTAATAAAATTTCCCACCATCTATTTTAGAAATATTTGCGAATATATTCTTGTTAAATGTATATGCTCAAGATATGACAGGTTGGATATATTATGGAAACACGGCGGGATCGTGGGGAAAACCAGAAACCAGATGTACGGTGATAGGTATGATATAGTACGAATGTTAGCGCAGGGCGCAGTAACAGAATGTAAGAAATTTGGGTAGAAAATGCCAGAATAAATTAGCTCTATGAAAGGTTGGAACCAGGGACTAGGATTTGGTACACTCGCACAGACCGACAATTGAAACCTGTGCGTAATGCCACTGCACTATACAGCTATATGGGGTTATAAACAGAACGAACCAGACCTTTGGCGGCCTGACAGGTAGTCGTTTGCGCACAATTGAGTGAAGTCACAGGTTCAAGCGCATCCTGAGTTGGTTTGTAATGGTTTTCCCTCCGGGAAGAGCAACACTCCATACCTGGGCGTGATGAGATTGCCTGCGACGGATTAAAAGGTTTTCCCATTGCATGTGCATTGGCTTACAGTGAGATCTGAAAAATTTAACCCTGGTGGCTCCGAAATTCAGAAAATAACAAACACACAGTAAGTAATTTGACCTCGAAGGCCTGTAACAGGCAAAACACAACTCAGTCTTTTTTTTTTTACATAAATATGAGACTATAAGCATAATGATTATTATTATTATTATTATCATAGGTCAATTTTACGAAGCTTATCTGAAGATTTGAAGGTATCTGAGCTGCTTAACGCAACAAAAAGGGATTGAAGCAGTATGCAAATTTATCCAAAAAATGAAATAAACAAGAAAAAGTTAAGAGAACATGCGAAAAAATAGTTGACAAGGCAAAGGGATCACAACAATGATGGTTATTACAGCCAACATGGCGTACATGATTAAAAGAAAGAGTGGTTCTAGTCTAATAAAAGTAAAAAAAATGTATGTAGTTTTAGAGGGGCTATCGAGATATCTTCTCCTCATAGTAAGAAGATTGTCGAAGTTTAAAGCAGTTGAAATTTGCGAAGATGACTACAAGATGGAAAAGATATTTGCTATATAATCAGTTTGTATTTTGTATACCCAATCGAAGTTACTGAATTACATTAAAAATAAATAAAAGAATTTAAATAATAATAAAAACAAAATTTCTTGTTTTTATTCCTTCAATGTTGAATATATTTTAACATCTTTATTTTTGTTTTTTGATTTTAAAAATTGCCCTGCATATTATCAATTTTAATTTTCATTTTTTGATGTATTTTTCGTACTCCCAAATGTCATGCACCACGTGACTTTATTTCTCCCAACCGCAGATTTTTTTTTCCAGCCTGAAATTTTTCCAATATAGGATTTTTTTATAATTTTTTAATTATTTTAAATTGAAAAAATCTAAATAAGCAAAATAGATCTTTTTATTTTCAATCTGAGAAACGATTTCCCGAGAGAAAAAAAAAGAGTAATTGAGATTGATATAGAAGATGTCGTTGGATATTCATAGATGTCGATTTGTCGATTTTATGTCACATACGATTACAGCTTTGGCATTTACTAGTAAAGGGAAAGGGAAAAATGAGGACGAGGTTAGAGTTGCAGTTGGTAGATCCAATGGTGATATTGAAATTTGGAATCCTAAATGGGGGTGGATTCATGAGTTGACATTGTTTGGAGGGTATGAACGATCGATTGAAGGATTGGTTTGGGCAGAACAGGAAGATGGACCAAGATTATTTTCGATAGGTGGATCTACGTCTATTACAGAATGGGACTTAGAGACTTGTTTGCCAGTAGCTAATCATCAATGTGAAGCCGGAGTCATTTGGGCTTTGGCAGCTTCTCCTGATGGTACACGGTTGGCCGCCGGATGTGAAAATGGGTCGGTGATTATATTGGACGTTTCAGGAGGTAAAGGTGTAATTGAGTTTGGAAGAATTTTACAAAGACAAGATGCAAGAGTGTTGTCAATAGCTTGGAGAGGTAATGACCAAGTAGTGGGTGGGTTAGCCGATGCAAGAATTCGAGTTTGGAGCACAAAGAGTGAAAATCACGGAAAAATTCTGGGTACCATGAAAGTAGATAAGTCGAAAGAACAAGAATCAACCTTGGTTTGGAGTGTTAAAGTGTTGAATAATAAATTGTTAGTTTCGGGAGATTCAACAGGTTCAGTGAAGTTTTGGGATCTTTCGCGATTTTCCTTGTTGCAAAGTTTTGTCAGTCATGAAGCTGATGTTTTATGCTTGGCGACGGATTCTACTGGTAATAATGTTTTCTCAGCCGGTGTGGACAGGAAAATTGTTAATTATAAACTGGTGAACAAAAGGCTTGGAAGATGGGCAAGCGTTTCAACTAGATTTTTGCATTCGCATGATGTTAGAGCTATGGGAATTCATGAATCAAGTAAAGAGAATTTTTTAGTATCTGGTGGTGTTGAACGAAGCCTGGTTGTAAATTCTGTCGAAAATTTTGCAAATGGACCCTATAGAAAAATTCCTATCACAGTTCAAAAACCTCCTCTTGCAGCTATTAAAAATGCACGCCTTCTTATGTTTTATACGAAGCAAACAGTTAAGATTTGGAAAATTGGAGCCTTAGACCAGTTGCAAGGTGATATTACTAAAAGTAAGAAACTCGTGTCCCGTATGACGTTGACTACGGAGGAAAATATTACCTGTGCTGAACTCTCGTCAGATGGAACGCTGTTGATCGTATCAACAATTGCAGAAACCAAGCTTTTTAACTTGCAAAGTAGCGAATCTGGAAAATCACTGAAGGTAGTTAAAGTTCCGGTAGATGATTTGGAGGACCAAGGAGCTAGAATGTTGCGTATTATTGAGTATCCTAATGCTGAAAAAAGATTGTTGTTAGTTACACCTGAATCAGATTTGCTAATCTATAAATTCAGTCAAAAGGAAGAAGGGTTGACTGCTATTGACACAACCTCTGAACCTATTGAACTTGATTTTGCACCTCTCAAAATCAAAACTAGATCTCGCATTCCATATATCAATTCAGTCCATCTTGTTGAAATCTCTGAAAATGGGTCCCACCTAGCTGTTGCACGACTATCCGGGACCGTTGACATCTTTGACATCTCCCTCACTTCAAATTCAACCACGAGTAAACTCCTTGGCAAATTCAACACTCCATGCACCGCACTGAAATTCAGTCCTCGCGGGACCATTGTAGTAGTGACAGCCGAAGTCAAAGTTCTTGAATATGACTATCTTAAATCCACACTTACTTCCTGGTCACGCCAAAATTCAGAAATCCTTCCTCAGCAACTAGTTGATATGCAAGACAACTGTTGTGGAATTTTCTACGATCCCGAAAACTCACAACGCATGTGGCTTTGGGGTGGTTCATGGCTTGGTTTCCTTGATACCAGTGTCAACATCGCCATCCCTCGTACTCCTAAGCGTAAGCACGACGATGAACATGCTGAAATTATTTCTCGCGTAGAAGCCGCCAGAGAAAAAGACACTTCCTCTTCCGTCCAAGATGAAATAACCCTCGGTCGCCGCGCTTTCTGGTTAACCACTCAATATAAACCTATCTTATTAGCTGACACTTTTGGTCCCGGCGAAATCATCGTGGTTGAAAGACCTCTTAGTACAATTCCATTACCTCCAGCATTTTGGTCTAATCATAGGATCAATATTTAGATTTAATTTTTTTTGTCGTTCATCTGTAGTATATATGTAGTATAAACCTCACATTAATTAAAATATATCTGTTTTTTTTAGTACTTGGTATTACACATAAGTTTATTTTAGTTATTTTCCTTTTTATTACAGCCAGGATGCCATCTCAATGAGGAAAATCACTGCTACATAGAAAAAAAAAAAAAAAAAAAATCGGTAAAAACGCATCATTTCCATTTATCATTTCTATATATTTTTAGATGTGTATTTATACGCAATATTAATATATCTATTACCTGATCGTTTAACGTATCAATTCACGATATTTAGCTTGTCCTTTACGTTCAGCATCCGTTAAAAAGTTGACACTCTCTTGTAAATCACTCATTCTCGAGCTTATAGCAATTGATTCCATATTTCTTAAGCTTTCAAACATCAATCGCTCAGTTCGTAAATCTTCAAGTTGTTTAAATTGATCTTGATATTTTTTGATCAACATTTGCTGCCTCTTCAAATATCCACCCATTGTGACTGAAAGCTTTTTTTCAATGTCCGAACATTTAGTTGCAGTAGCAGTTAAATTATCTATCATATTGGACATTTCATTATTTAAATCTGAATCGGAATCATAGTCCAATCCTAAAGTCTCACTCGCTGACACAAAATCAGCAGTAAACTGGGATAATTCTGAATCGTTACCTTCAATTTCATTTTGAATTTCCTGAAGAGCCAAGTCTCTCTCGGATTTAGTCAATTCCGTTATAACTGAACCAGTTAGAGATGACTTGGAATATTTAATTTGATCAGATATAATCAACTTGGCCAATTCATCAAGAATTTCACGGGCAGAATCCGCAATATTTATTTCATCTAAAGTAATAGAGGATTTGATTGGCATAGGTAAATCTCGCTGAATAACTTGTGAACGTAAAAGTAACGAATTTTGATATTCTAATTCTTGCTGTTTTTTCTTTAACCTTTCACGTTCTCCGGCATCTTCAAGTTCATCTGTTAATTTTTCCAATGTCGGTTTAATTTCTTGTTCTTCTTCTTCTTCATCAGGCAATACAATATCAAAATTGTTCAATGGTTTGGGTAGATTCAAAAAACTTTGTCGCAAAACTGATTTAGGAGTGGCCTCAATGTCTGTTTTGTTCACGCCTAACCCGTCACGCTGTGAAATTTCTGATGCAGTTTTAAGTAAATTGGGAGTAGAAAATGACGTTACATCTTTATCTTGAAAAGATTCTTCTCGAAAAGGTGTCATTTCACCTAAAAGTGATGATTGTTCTTTAGACATCGCATTAATGTTTCTGACAGACTGTAGGATAGTATCTTCCGAGCGTTGAAGAAGTGGTGTTCTCAAATGTTCGGTAGACACAGTACTGTCATATTGTCCAACTAACGTATCAGTTACACTTTCATTGTTGACATATTTTTCTCTGGCTTGATCTCCGCGAGTGCCATATTTCACTATTCGTTCTAATTCATCTTCATTAATTTGTGGAGCAGGAAGAACAAGCTTTCGACGTTTTGATATTTGGTCGGCTTTATTCAAAGCTAACAGCTTTTCAGCTCTAGCTCGTTCGGATTGCTCAGCAGCAGCAGCAGCTACATCTGGATCTCTGTTACGTTTCTTATCAGATTTCGATCCAGATTCCTTCATCAGAATACCTTTATGATGCGCCTTCAAATCAAAATTTGCTTTCCGCCTTTCATTCATCTCATTTTCATCAGATATATCATAAAACCCAACTGCTGGCTTATGTTCGAAAGGTATATCAGCATTATAGTCGACTTGACCCGGCTTCTTTTTTGTAGTGAGCTTCGTATTTATACCAGCTAATTTCAACTCTCGACGTTTCTGTAGCAATGATAATCGTTTACTCTGCTCAAGAATACGCTCTCGATCTTTTCTTTTCGCTTTTTTACCCTGTGTGTTAGCCAATCTAGCTCGTGCTTCTGATAACATTTCCTTTTCGTCCTCATCCATATCAATAGCATCTGGACGAGCCGGTTTTGACTCTGGCGTTGGGTCAATATCACCAGCTCTGTATTTCTTAGCTCCACTTGGTGCACTAGCATCTGCACCAACCCCAACCAAGTCCAAACCTGTCGATTCCTGTTGTTCAGCGTCATCCAGAAGCTTTTGGTATCGTTCAATACATTGCGTGGCGGTGCGTCCAACATAAGGAGCGATCGTCCGCCACTGACTAGGCATGAGTTTTACCAAATGAAGTAACTTCTGATCCTCTTCTCCTGACCATTCAATTTTCTTCACACTTGGATCCAACCATTCATACCATCTTGCCTTAACCTGTTTAGCCGTTTTTCGCGAAAGAAGTGACGACACTCGAGCCCATTGATTCAATCCATACTTTGAAATCGCAGCTCGAAGAATCTCATCTTCAACATTGGTCCAAATACCCCCCTTGATATGAGTAAATGACATTTCAAATCAATAGTAGCTGCTTAACAAAGTCTAGGTTTTCAAAATGGGTTCTAAAATTACAATGAGTTTCAGTGATTTAGATTTCGAGTTGGAAAAATTCCCTCTTGTGAAAGAATGGGTAAGGGTTTAACTACATCGTCATGTTGAAGTCTAAGTATTCCATGTATGAGATTCATCATTATTTCGATAGCAACATTTCTACTCTAATAACTTATGTAAAAATGGAACAGCTAATAACAAGAAGATTAAGATTCTTTAAGAAAACCAATTAATAGTGACAAAAATACTTGAGGATTTCTTTATGTATCGTATGATATATTATTTTTTATGCTCTTTTTTGGGATGAATTTTATAACTATGAATCGACTTAGAAAAGATCATCAGCAAAAGGCAAGTTGTGAACTTGACCAACAGCACCAACAGCAACAGCACCGCTAGAGAGAGCAGTAGCAGCTTCGACAACAGCATCGGCAGAAGTAGAAATTTCAGGGGCTAGAGCAGCAGTAACACTACAAGAATCAGCGAGTTCAGCAGCAGAGAATTTAGCAGCAGCGACTGCCTTGTCGATAGTTTCCTTACTAACGGAAGAAAGACCCTTAATTTGGGTGACAGCTGCGGCAGCAGCATCGGAAATGGCAACAGGGCAAGCACCAGAGATGGTAAGTGACAGTAGGGAAGCATCAGAGTATGGGGAGTATGAAGAAGTGATTGTAGTACCAGTCTTGTTTGCAATGGAGCTCAAAATAGAGTTACCAGGAGTCCACTTGACGGGATTACCACCACCCAAGACACTAGCAATAACGGCAAGAGCAGGAGAAGGGGTGGTTGAAGGGAAGGCGATGGTAAGGGCAGAGGGGCCTGCAGATTTAACACGAACTTCACCAGAATGGACTTTCGTGGGAGCAGTTTCAAGAGGAGAGCCAGTTGAAAGACCAGAAAAGTACTTTTCAACGAGAGAAGACAAATCACTGTCAACAACACAGGAACCAACAACGGTAATGTTAGACTTAGCGTAAGCTTGGCTAGCGTAATTCTTAACTTGGTCAATAGTAACAGGACTGTATGATTCAGCGAGTAAAGAGTTACCCAAACCAGTGTGGAAAGCAGCAGCGTAAGCGGCCTCAGAAGAAACGTAAGAAGCATTGCTGTTGGCAGCTACAGACTCAGCAGCAGCAAGAGGAGTAACGTCTTCGACAAGTTCGTACTTGTTGAAAGAAGTGTTTTGGAGAGTGTCAGCGAGAGCCTCAACAAAGAAAGGAAGGTCTTCACGAAGGAATTTGGCAGTCAAGACAATATTTTCACGGGTAATTGTGGACGAAAGTTGACCTCCGAGGAGTTCAGACTCTCTGGTCAAACGAAGAGCAGAACGGTTTGAAGTGTTCTTGAAAGCGAACTTCTCGAGAATGTGAGAGACGCCAGGGGTAGTGTTGTAACGGGAACCAGCCTTGATGACGACAGAAACTTGGGAAGTTGCACAAGTTCCATCACGAGCAAGAACTTTAATGCCAGCGACATCTTGAGAAGAGAAGGCACGACGACCGAGAACTCTGATAGAGCGAGAAGCGTTAGATCGAAGCATTATAATGTGTTGGTAAGTTGGAAGAAGCTAATTTCAGTATATAGAATAACAATTCGAAGTTAGTAAATGGATAGAAACAAAAACCAAGGAGATGGCAATGACAATAGAGATATTTAGACCACCTTTAAAGAATATATATAGGCTGGGTAATAAAAATGAAACATACCTTTCAGTCTAATGTTGAGGTAGACGTGGATAACTAAGAGATTAAGAAAAAGAGAGTAGTAAAGTGGAGGGAAAATAAAGGGAAGAAATTTGGACGAATCGCATGTTTGGAAAAAAAAGAAAAAAAAAAAGACAAAAAAAAACTCTACACATAAAAAAAAGGCAGGGTCAGGACTAGAACAAGATAAATTTTTATTACGAAACGATGTTAATTGAGTACTGTGAATTATATTTTATATTTCTATTTATTTTCAATGGGAACAACTATTGCAATTGGTCTTGAGTCTCAATTTCTTACGCTTTCAGTTCAAAATTGAGAAAACTCCTCGGAAGCCTCGAGACGCTCGAGAGAGGAAAGGGCCTCGAAAGAAGTTTGAATTAATTACAGCTCACTGATTGGCTACATTTTTTTCACAGTAAAATAAACTCATTCCCTCCTTTCAGGGCAAGGGCACAGTCTAATTTGGATAACACGGGTAAGGGTTTTCTGGAAATTGGGAGAATTCGATTTTTTTTGACCTTCCAACAACAAATGAAATTTTTCAATTAGGATCTTTATAACCTCTGATTCAAGTTTGACTTCTTCATATTGGTATTATCTTCACACTGCCATTCATACATTTGCCATTTGCACAATTATTGGTACTGTGAATAGCATTTAAACTTTTTTAATCTGTTTCTATGCAATACGCGATCTATACAATCCTTTGCATGTTTTTATAGACATTCTTTCAACATCACCATATCTATCTTCTTACCTTTCAGTTTTATTCATATTTTTTTAATTTTTTTGCATATTATCACGGTCATGGCTACTCAAGCAGTTACTGATTTGTGTAAAATCATTTTAAAGGATATCTATGGAAATGTTGCTGAAACAATTGTAGGTAGTTTACTCGAAAATGGCCGTCAGACGGCTTCTCAATTAGCAAAACACACAAATCTTACGCTATCTATTGTCAAAGGTTCTCTTGTTCCTCTTCTTCAAAATAGATTTGTTCTTTACTGGATAGACCCAGCGAATACAAAGAATTGTTACTATTTGGCTAATTGGAAGGAAGTTATTCAGGTGTTGGAAACTGGTCAAGTTTTAAATCTTATCGCCGATAGATTTTCGGGGGATCATTCAACAGCACCCGAAGTTGTTCAAAATATTTTGGTTTACGGTCACATTAAGGCAAATGAATATTTAGATAATGCTCAAGATCAAACCTATAATTCTTACGGAGAAAACAATCATGATAATACTAAAAGTTCGTTGAATAAAGTCATGACGGAACTTGTCAACAAAAAGTACTTGATTCCTTTATTTGATTTTGATTTCAAGGCTTCTGATGATATATATCAACAATTATACAAAGAGCATTTTTCAAAGGTACCGAAAAATCAGTCAGAGAATCTAAGAAAACAAGCCGCAACAGAGCTTGCTAAGAAAGATTATGAGAAGTTATATGGGGCAAAAGACCTTCCTTTTGCTGGATTGGTTTCTGCTGAAGCAAAAAATAATTCTCTGAGTTCTGGAAAAAAAAGAGTTAGACGTAATCCAGGATTGGCAGAACCAAAATATGTCGTTGACCCTGAAGCAGTTTTAGCTGTTAATCACGATAAATTTCTTTTAGCATTTAGAAGTGAGGAATTAACTAAATTGGCAGCGAAAACTATTGGGCCTATAACTGCAGAAGTTTATAGACAACTATTACGATGTTACGAAAAGAAACTTAATAGATGTTCACAGAAAATTACTCAAAGTCCCGACTTTTATGTCACTACTATGAGCATTATGCAAGGACTTAATACAAATTTGGATTTAAAAGGATCCATTGTCCTTCCTACGTATGGACGCAAAAGAAAATCTTTGGAGGAGGATGAAGAAAATGATGGGGAATTCAATATTTCTAAGAAAATGAGAACTAATACAGGAGGGTTTATTTTGACTAATGAGGAGGGTGACGATGATACAGAGGAAAAAGAAGAAGAAGAGTTTGAAGGTAATGAGAATGGAATTAACAGTGACGCAAAGACCATCTCGGTCATCGATGTCACGCGTCATCTAGACTTATTGGCAGCCTCTCCACTTAAATTAGTTGTCAAAGCCGGTAATAGAGGTGGAGGAGAATGGTATGTTCCATTTGATGACTTGCGAGAAACTCTGAAACGTTTCAGTTATGAACAAATTATTGAAAATAAATTTGGCCCTTTTGCGCTTCGTCTTCTCCGTATCATTAAAGATAAAGGCATGGTAAATGATGAAATGCTTACCCGTACAGCTCTTCTTCGAGCAGATACAATTGCTCAACTTGCATCTACACTACATGATTTTGGTGCCTTAGACTTACAAGAAGTCCCTAGATCAAATGATCGTACTCCAGTCAAAACATTTTTTCTATGGTTTCACAACCCCACACGATCATATAATATCATTCAGCAAGATATTTATAAGGCGTTGTCGAGAATGTATAAACGAATTTTGGCTGAACGGAAAGAACATATTATTTTACTAGGTAAACTGGAACGTGAAGATGTCAAAATGAATGAAAATGAATATTTAACTAGCGCAGAAAAGAAAGAAGTGGCAGCACTAAGAGCAGGTGAAGAAAAATTGTTGGTTCAAATTCACAGACTTTTGGGTCTTGCTCGAATTTTTGATGAGTACTGAAGTTTTCATTGAGAATAATAAATAGGTTGGTTAAGAAGTGATCTTCAAATGTGTTTATATCAGGCAACTTAATTTCTTTTCTTTCTTTTCCTTTTTTTTTTTTTTTTTTTTCTGAGATTGTAAAATATATTTATTTTATGTTTTATTCTACCGTAGACATATTTTTCACACTTTTTCGTGATGTCAGAAGTTAAATGCACCTCATAATATATATAAGGTCCTAATTTCTGCCTTCGTACTATTACGGAATTAGGGAACAATAAAACCGAAATAGTTTTATAATGTGCACTCGATTTATATATTGAAATATATAGTTCTATTGAATTCTAACCAATTTTATTTACAAAACACAACAGGAAAAAGAAGACGAAAACTCGTTTCATACCTAGCATGTATATATTAACAAAAACATAAATTCTTTACCTTTTTTTTCTTATTATTTGGTACGGGATTTGAGAGAAAGTACCGGGAAATACAAATGGTAATTTTTCTTCTCAGCAGCAACAGTTTGGGCAAGAGAGCTAGATGATAATACAGTTTCAGTAATTACACCATTTTTCTTAACATAGCTATCCAACATAGAAGCAGATACAGCCATACCGACAGTAGATCTCTTTAAGGATCTCATTTCTGGATTGGCTTTAATTAAGGCAGGACCAAACCTATCAATAATAGCTCGTGAAGCCCCAGTATATTTTTTGCACAATGCTAAACGTGTTTGAACTTCAAGAGCCGGATCATCATAGTGCTCGTCTGTATCTACTGAAAGGGGATAATTAGGCGTTCCAACAGAAGAAAATGGCTTCATGCGAAGACCTTGAAGCAATTCAACAGACGTGTGAGTTGTCATAGTTTTAGGCCGTGCTGCCAACCCTGACAAAATAAATCCTTCAGAAAGGTATGCATTCGCCAAACTAATGTGTTGGACTGCTTCTGCTTCCATTACAAGTCCTGCAACATATCGGATACAATTTTGTAGATTTCCCAAGGTTTCCTTGCGATAGTTTTGTAACGTATCATTTTTGGAACCTGGAGGAAGTTCAAGTTTACGTCGAGACTGGGCAATATTCATACTTAATTGTTCACTGTATTGTCGGATACGTGCAAGTGTAGAAAGTTGTGTCGAAATGAGATTGGCTGCATGTTTATACATGTATCCAAATTCCCAAATTTTGTAGATTTCAAGCTCAAAGCCCATTAATACTACCCAAATCATAATTTGCGTTTTACGCATCATTACCCACGACGTTAATGGGAATGCTGGATGAGTTTCTCCAATTTCTAAAATAAGTACCTCTTGGTTTCGGTGCTTCTCCCCTTGTACAGTAAACAACTTTTCCTCAAATTCTTCTGCAAGCACTTGAAGCGTATCCCAAGCAACAATGCAGTGAGAGAGAAGTTGACGCTGCCTAGATCGATTTACCATAGTGGCTTGTAAAAGACACCCATATGCAACTTCCAATTGGGTCACAAGATTGCTATTATCCACATCATTAAACCCTTTTTTAAGATATGATACTAATAACGGCGATACAGCTTCTCCAAGATCATTTCCAGCCCAAGTAATAATTTTTTGTCCTAAGACATGTGAATCAGATAATTGAGAAACGTATTGAAGAAAAGTTCTTGAAAAAGCAAGCGTATTTGGGCGAGCTGCAGTTGAGATAAAAAACGACAATAAATCTGTAGCTTTTTTCACTTCTAAAATAGGACGAAGATCTTCGATAGATGAAATAATATTGCGATGAGTTTCATAAGTTTCATCAAATCCCTTCTTCTCAATTGGCTTTAAAGGGTTGAAATTGGATACTCTAGACTGTACACCAATTGTAAAACACGAATCAAAATAGTTATCATCTATAGCGTTCACTGGTGACTTAATAATCTTGTCAATCAAATCAAGAGCCAAAGAAATATGTGATTTCTTTGGTTGTTTATTTTCACCGTAAATAAAAATCAATTCTATTCGAAGTTCCAACCTCTCAAGTAAGCCAGTCAAGGCTGTAACTTCCGATTCATCACGCTCAGCACTCTTAATCTTTTTTTGATTTCTCACATACTTAACAGCACTATCCAACATTGCAATTACAGTCTTAATTTCCACATTTTCGATAAAATTTCCACCAAACTCAAAATCTGCACTGTCCTCTTCGGTGAACACAGTCTGATTTTTTGATTTAAACAAAATGATTCCAGCGGTTTTAACAACCCCGACTAAATAAGCTGTTACCACCATAGACCAAATATTTCCCTTCACTTCTTCTCCATTTGCAACATTAGCGTTCATCAAATCAAAATATTGCTTAATTTCCTCAATAAAATATCCTTCCTTGCCATTCTCAAATTTGTGCATAACCAAGTCTTCCACTTGTAAACAGCTAAGTAAATTCTGAATCAAAATAGTTCCATGTAACCATGATGCCTCTCGTGTATTAATCATATCAATAAATTTTGATACGTGATCGGGCTTTTCGAATTTCGGACATTTCTCTAACTCTTCTTTCAATGGTTTATAATGAAGTCCAGTATCCATTTTATCGTATCCAAGCTACGACAAAAATATGTTAGTAATATATCACTTCAAAAACTAACAATAAGTTCCAAAACGTACCTCTAAAGCTTGACCTCCAATATGCAGAGTAAACTCTGGACCTGATACCAGCTCGCCTGTCTCAAGATCTATCCAATATCCCTGTTGTTAATAATGATCTCCATATCCATAAGAATAACCATGACCAAGAAAGTAGCAAAAAAATAATTTAGAATTAACTTACGACTACAAGCATTTTTAAAGTCCTTAGTAATATCAATCCAGTTGGAATCCATTGTTATTCTCGAATGACCTGTACAATCGATAAACGAGTTGAAGTTAAAAGACCTACGATTCAACTTCCCACATTAATTTTTCTTTTCATCAGGATAAGCCCTAACCTTCATCGTTTTTATTTATTTGACGAAGAGATAGTTAAACATGCGGTACAAACCACTATCCTCTCTGTACAAAACATTTACTTAACTATTTTTTAGCTGTTGTTGAATTTATTATTGAATTATTATGAATAATTATTATAAAAAATTGAAGAACAGAGTGAGATATTAGATTACAGAACATCTTTTTAAATATCAACATGGGCCACAATTTAACCACTTCTATCACCTATTACTTCCAAGGTTGACATAATAAAACATTTTGAATATAATGTTATATTTTTGTCAAAAGAACAATGGAATTGGTTCAGGCAGTAGTGCTTAATGTTGATTAGATCTTGAATTGTATCACACGCTTCGACTACCTTCTATCCCGTAAAATTTGAACAACTCAAATTTATTCTTGTATTAGTTCTTCAAGAATATATTTTATTATACTGTGCTATTATTATCAGTACTTTAATTACTAAAGTCTTATATTAAAAACAATAACCGTCTTGATAATTTAAAACTGGTAGCAACATATTGATCAATATTTAGCATTCATTATCGTAGTTAGGACACCTCCTAGATATCGAGAGAAATATATATATATATATATTTGTACGACAGCTTTGCGAATAGAGACAATACGCACATTTGTCCATTAACTGATAGAAATAAATACTTTTCAGATTTGTTTCAATAATTTTCATTGTTTAAAAGTTGCATTATTGCAACCTTTTCCTTTTTCGATGCACAGATATTATCTTCCTCAACTATATGTTACGTATAATTCTTATTCATGACATAAATTTAGTGGTCTGAAGTTTTTATATATGTATTTATGTATTTAATTGTTTATCAAAATAGATTTTTTAAGTTGAATCAGTCGTTGAGAATTCGGCTCATTTTTTTTTTCATTTTCCCCATAACATAAATGCTGGACACCTATTAATTTTGTGTTAATAAAGAACGTATACACGGCTCAATACTTTTCTCCATAAATATTTTTTCATTACTCTCACTCTAACTTCTCTTCTAAAATTTCCGGGCAATTTTTTTTTCTCATCTATTTATTACAAATCAAATACAAAATATTAAACAGTATATACCATGGGGTTTTTCTCGACACCAAATAAAAAGAATAAAATTGACGTTAATTCAGAAAAATCTTTTAAAATTGAAGAAAATTTATTGTCACGTCCACTCTCTCCCTGTGAAAATTTTTTTTCAGCTTTACATGAACTTGAAATTTATCAGAAAGGAGCGATTTCTGCGAGGTTCACAGCCAATGACCAGAAAGAGGTTCTTACAAAGGATGTCTTATATCCAGCTATTGAGTTAGTTGTTAGACAGAATCCAAGTTTAACAGCAGTAATCATAAATCACACCACCAATGACCCGTCGTTAAAATTGATTGATGGTATTAATTTGGATAAACAAGTCTCGTTTATGAGGTACGCCAATGACGAGTCACAAATATTATCTACGTATCAAAATCTGGTAAGCAGTCAATTTGATAATATTGATGAAATTCCTCCTTGGAGGGTTGTAGTTACACCGATCAAATCAATTAAAAAAAATTTAGCTAGCTATGAAATTGCTTTTTTCTTACATCATACATTGTTTGATGGAGTTAGCGGACAGATCTTTATAACCTCACTCTTTTCAGCATTGAATTTTACTTGTAATGTGGACAAGAAACGATGTGATATTAAACAATGGAATTCCAATAAAAAGTTATACGGAATCCCAAAAAACGAAAGATTCATTTTGTTGGTCGACGGTACCAACCCTATTATTCGTTTCGTCTCTGAATTAAGGCCATTACCGGTATCTGCAGAAGACATTATAGAAGTATATGAAAGGAAATGGTCAAAAGAAGAAAGGGCATCTCATGAAATAGTTTATAATCCGCCGTCATCATATTGGTCGGGAATCCCACATCAAAAAGAGAAAATTAAGATGGAGACCAAATTATTTCGAACTCACATATCGTCGGATAAAATGAAACAATTAGTTAGAAGCACAAGAAAGCATGGAACTTCAGTCAGTTGTACAATAGCCAGTTTGATTGCTGCTGCTATTCACAAATCAATTCCAGAGGGAACTTACAGCACACCATTTGGAGAATGCGGCGGTCTTGACAGTAACGGGAAACCATACAAGAACCTCCATGTTATGATGGCACGTGACCTTCGTTCTTACTTTTATGGCACAAAAGATGTGAACAGTGATACAATGGGCTTATTCGTTACCACAGATCAATATCTAGTTCCTCGAACTTCTCTTAACACTACAGAACAAATTTGGATCCAGTCCAAAACTTTCAAGGATTCTCTCAAAAAGGATGTTGCTTTAGGACGCACAAATCTAAAATTTTTCAAAGACGTTTATCCTTACTTTGACTTCTTCAATGCGATGCATGGTCAACCCCGGACTACTTCGTGTATTGTGTCCACAATTGTTGTCCCCAGTATAAAAGCTAAAGAAACAGATAGATGGACAATTTCAGGTATTTCAATGGCACAAAGTGGTCGGTCTGATGGTCCTGCTTCTATCACAAGCATTTCATTCAAAGGTGAAGATTTAACTATAAGTTTTTCCTGGTCACCAACCGTGGTTGCTGATGAAATAATGCGTAACATTATTAGGACATTTTTGCAGTTGCTGGAAAATATAATCAATGACTTCGAAACTAATTCGCAATTATAAATTTATCGTATATATTACGGTATAATCTTAAAAATTATGTTTGCATGTATTTACATTGAGCAAAGTTGATTGTTTTGATACGATAAAATTTTTCTTATTTGTAATTTGATTGTCACAAAAAAAAAAATAAAAAACGATACGATCGGTATGCATATACAAGTGCATACTGTACTTATCAACTGATAGACGACATATCTTTATTCGGCGTTAACCTCTGCAGCGAATTTAGAAGTGATGATAACAAGAAAGAAAAGAAAAAAAGTCATCGGAAAAATCCTTCTGCACGAGTCTTATTCTACACGTGGAATACCAGTATCATAAACTTGACTTCACATATTATAGTTTTGTATCGTGTCTTTCTCTATATATGGCAAGTTGAATTAATATATATATTTCAAAATTTAACTTATTAATCTTCTTTGCTCTCTCGAAAGAAAATTTGATTATAGATTTGGAAAAGGTGTGAGGAGCAAAATATGTAGTTTTGAATGTAAATTTTTATATATATAGATTCAACTATAGTACTTTTTTTTTGACCAAAAGTTATTGACACTAGATTAAAAGAAAAAGGAATATGATGAAGATATAAAGTTTATGGAGAAAATGAAAATTCAAGTTCTAAAAGGAAATTATAGTAGATTTCTTTTTGGCATTCCTGGCCTTAATTTTTTCTCTTCTCGATTTCATGTAGTTTCCAAAGTCAAGAATTTCAGGTAGTCAGTAATTCTTCCCGGGTTCGTATGAAATACCCATATATTCCAACTCATCACAATGCGGTAGTTTGATGTTATTTGCCTTCCTTAGCTTTTCTTCATCGATGGAGAACCAACCCTTGGAATCTTGGATCTTTTCCTGTTTGTAAAGATATTCCCTGTCACATAATCCACGTAGACTTCGGATTTTCTGGATTTCTACCTTCTTGCCTAGTTGATTAAAATTTTTCGTAGTATAAGACTTCACTTCGTTAGGATTTACAAAATAGGGAATGCCTAGAGATGGGGTCGACCTTTCCATCACATATGGGTCAACCTTTTTGAATTCAAAATGTGCATTTGAGTTTACACTTGTTCCTGATCCCCCAAACAAAGCAGATGTTATCGACATAAGCAGTAACAAGATAAGCGGTAGCATGTTTAAAAAACTAAGTCCCTCATGTTGGCCATTAGGACGCCTAGCTTGTGGTCTCGCTGCTTGAAAATTCTGGAATCCCATACCGGGGCCAAATTGCATTCTAAATCCTGGACCAAACTGTTGAAAAGTCCCTCCATGTCCCATACCTGAAGCTCCATTAAAGAACATATTAAAAATATCCTCCGGTGAAATATCTTGAGCACCGGCAAATCCACCTCCCATACCGGTGCCAGCACTCGCACTTCCACCTGCCATGCCACTTCTTGCCTCTGGATCACTACCTGTTTGATCATAGATGCGCTTTTTTTGCGGATCAGATAAAATTTGAAATGATTTTGATACCATCTTAAATGCTTCATCAGCACCTGGCGCACCATTTTTGTCCGGGTGCATTATTAGAGCTAGTTTGCGATAGGCTTTCTTGATCTCGCCTTCAGTAGCGGTAATTTCAATATCAAGAACAGCGTAATAATCTGTAGGCTTACATCGTTTGACTCTATCAACAGCTGCCTTCTGTGCAGACGTATATTCACGGGTTTGACGACCTTGCTTATGGTCTGACATTATTATGCAAATTGTATGACTAAAGTTTTTCACAAGCTTGGGTGAGGAGGAAATTGAGTGAGGAACGATGATGTGTCGAGATAAAGTAATCCTGACTGTCTGACAAATTTCAATGCGTACTGGTTATTAAGCCGCGTTGTGTATCTCCATTAATTACATAATAAAAACCGAAAATTCAACTCTCCCTCTCTCTCTCTCTTACAAATAAAGTACTATTTTCTTATTCTACTTCCTTGTCTAGGATAAGATTGCACGATAGTAGTCCAAGCGCTGTTGCTGCAAATGCAAAAGCACAATGCAGAGAGAAACTTTTGTATCCTATTTGGTGGTACAAAATAAACCAAAATCATGTAAACTGCCAACCAAATGAACATTTGAAATTGGAGACTTCTAATAATAAGAACAGAGTACATCATAAGACATACTGTACATAGTAATAATATAGATTTTGGAAAGTCAATATATTTCAATTTTGAAATGCCATTTTTATTTTCCGTATGTAAGGTATAGAGTGTATGGTTCAACAACATAATGGTTCATAAATGTTTTTCTTGTAACACAAATTTCCTTTCCCGGAATTGTTTTTTATTTTAATAGTTTTGTTTGAGTTAATCAAAATGGAATAATCTTGTGTGAATTTGAAAATGATAATAAAATGTGTATGCTACCCTTGAACATATAAAAATATAGTCAAGACGTCATTATTTTTTGTGCACCTCCCAAACTACTTCAGATTTCAGCTACCACCCCAACGTTTAAATTTATCCTAAAAGAAATTTATTACCGAGAAATATATGTAAAAGTTACATAAATTAAAGGTTTGAAATCCGTAGATTACATAAATACATATACCCTCCAAAGTTAGCAAGATATTCTTGCATTTTTTATCATGATAACACCCTGAATGGGATTTGGAATGAGATTGAAACACACTTCAAACATGCTGGCAGGAATAATCTCCCATTGATGAATCATGAACTTTTCTACATTCTCCCGGTTAAGTTTATTCTCCTGAAAAGGTTTAATGTCCTTGTGGGTTTTTTAAACCTTTTGGGATGGCCCATAAGGGTACTAATACATATGTAATTACTCTGTACGCCTTTAGATAAAACGTATGACAAGTGGCAGAATTATATCAATATAATTGCAAATTGCAGGAATAATTTGACTGAATACATGGAAGTAATCTTGAATGCCTGGAAGAAGTAGCACAAGTCAAATATTTAGAAACAAGATCAAGTTAGTTATAAAATAGTCAAAAGTCAAAATGTTCAATATATTACATAACACATGAGGTAACAAAGAGTTTAAAACTTTTTAGTGAGAATGGTTTTAAATCTATCCAATGCTGGGATACCTTCAAAAAAGGCTGATAAATACCACTTTACCTTTGTTGGCCAATGTGTTAATCTTGCTTTTCTAAGCATTGGAGTGACAAGAATTGGGAATTCCAAAACATGAATACCAACTATCATACAAATAATAAACCAAGGATACTTTATAAAAATCAAATTCCAAAATTTCGAATTTTCAATAGCATTCGTCATTCCGAGTGAACTGAACAACATTTCTCTTACTACTGGTATGTTTATGATGTAACTAGAGTAGACTAGGGCGGAAAGGGCAGTATTGGGAAAAATGAATGTTGTAATATCATAATTGTTGATGTACCCAAGCTCGACATAAGCTTCCTTGGATAAGTTATTCAGAATGCGTGAACGTGCCATCTCGGGTGTAAAATCTTTTGGGAAAGGTGGAACTATAGGAACATAAGCATGAGTTTTCAAATTGAAAAAAGAAGATTGGAATTCAAAGATTAAGCTATCATGATTGATGGAGAGTAGCTTAATATCTGAAGTTGGTGAAGCGGGGTCAATTTCAAATGATTTATTTGCATAGTAGATGAGAATGTCAAAAAGTTGATATTTGTGATGACTGTTAAGATCATCAATGAGAGTTTCTAGTGCTGAATTTGTAGTACTCATGGTATATAATATTGTGGTTGCTGTTCTTGCTGTTTGAGAGAGTTGCAAAAATAAAAGGATAAAAGAGAGAAAGTGGAAGAAAGAAAGCTGGGAGCAACGCAGACCATCTAAGAACTCCTCCAATCCACACCCTCACCATATAACATTAGTCAAATACGTATATAGAGCTACAATTGTAGGCAATGACCTGTGCAACACATTGATTAACTCAATAGTAGACTACCGATGTTCCATTAACGAAACATAAAGCGTACGCGGCTGTCAATGATAGAGTTGAGTGCAAGGAGGGCATCCTGTGATCATAATCGTCACATGAAACAAAACAAGAATAAGGCAGGGAGACTTGAATGAACCAATTTCTTGTTATGAATTTCAGAACGGGGTAAATGATTATAAAAAAGGAAGAAAAAATCTGTGGAACAGATAAAATATTGAAATTATGTTGCAATGCAGTAGAATTTAACAAATTAATTTTGCCGTGTTAGCTTAAATCTATTAAGCACATAACGTTGTTTTTAGATCGGAACTCAGCATAAAAACAACTTCCGCACCGCACAGTGGTGGTTGGTAAAAATAAAATGAATATTACTACAAACCTTATTTTTTCCAAGAAAGCAGAAGTGGAAAAACGAACCGAAAGGGTCTTGTCATTGAAATTCCTATAATGGAATGTAGTGATAATTACGTGTATTTATATATATGTACTTAAGTACCTACCTAGGTAATTACTACGATAGCCGGCTAAGGAAACGGAATAACTTTAATTAAAAGAAGGCCGAGCTATAAAATATGTAGGAGAAAAGGAGGATGGAGACAGACGGATGGCTTTAATAACCTCAATTGCTTGTAGAGAGGCCAGAAAAGAAAACCTGAGCTCGAAATACAACACG
The DNA here is from genome assembly GCA_030568955.1 of Geotrichum siamense (nom. inval.). Lineage (NCBI taxonomy): Eukaryota > Fungi > Ascomycota > Dipodascomycetes > Dipodascales > Dipodascaceae > Geotrichum > Geotrichum siamense (nom. inval.). The sequence goes on along the minus strand of JAJMJJ010000025.1, from coordinate 14,752 downwards.
GAGCGAATCCTGGGATAGGGTTTGAGAGTGCAAGAGAATGTGACTCATGAGAGCGAAGTCGAGGTCCTGAAGGAGATGTATGGGAGATTTTCGTGTAAGTGGTACTTAGGTTTGAATATAGAGATACACAAATTTTGAATTGAAAACACGGACGGACATAAAAGCAAAAAATGAATCCTCCCACTAATATCTACGTGCTTTGTAATGAATCGAAAAAAATTGCTGGTTGTTTCCACCAATAAACATTTGAGGTCGATGGGCGGCTCTTAATTCAAAGTCAGAGAGTTTTCTTCTGATAAAACATTTGTGACAACATCAATTGAACTTGTATGCAAACTTTGAATGATATGAGAGAATCTAGTAGAGTTTATCATATTGTCTAGAGTTTTTTCTTTTTTTTTTGTGATTTGAGAATTGTAATCTCTTGTGCATTCTCGGTTCATATGAGGTATCTGATTTTGATTTATCTGTAGGAAAATTTTATATCTGTAACTAATCAATTGTCGCGGATTTACACTTGTTTTACAAATGTTGTTAACATTTGAAGCAATGTGCAAGAATTCACATCCTTAGGATGGCACCAACTTTATATCTGTAAATGTGGGTACAACGGAACAAATAGAAGTACCTACCCTGCTGCATGGTGCAGTGATATTGCATATACTTACTTCTGATATGTACATGTATGGGCATAGTACATAAACATTTGAAGGTTGAGTGCTTACAAAATGGCCCGAACAAATATTTTTTTGTGGTTCCGTATTAGAAATCCACGAGGCTGTGGCTTTACGACCGCGCAGTATCCTTTTTCTTTGGCGAATATCATGTCATTCTGAGTATAGTATGTACGACAAGATTGATGGTGGATGTAACAGGAAATACAATCTGATGACTACAATATGGAAAAAGGTTAAATTTGTGTTTGTTATGTAATCAGTTTGTATTTTGAGCGCTCAATTGATGCTATTGAATTATAAAAATTCCAATTGCAATCGATGATTTAGATTAAAATATTTAAATTTTCCGGCCATCGTAGTACATGAAGTAGTTAAAATTGCAGTCATAGTCATCAAAAAGAAAAGGGGGTTCACTTAAATCCGTCACACGTTAGGGAATAAAACAAATATATGTGTACATAGTATTTATTGTGTATTGGTAATATTGTGGTTTCTTTTGGATAGTGACGACAGTTTTATGCTCGGTGTCTTTGTTTGCCCTAGTCGCTTTTGTACAAGTCTTGTTTTATTTTAGTACATGATTTAATCGCTGTATTCTGATATATTTGGATTTATAAACTAAATATGTTCCCCCCTTTTTTACTTTTTTTTTTCTTTCTTTCTTCCTCTTTCCTATTCCATTTTCAATCGTCGATTTACGTTTGTCTCTCCCTCTTATAACTCAATTAAACTATGGGAGACCCTAGTGATCCGTCTTCTCCAATGTCGGAGGTTAAAGATGAAATCAATAAAGTCCCAACAAATTCAACTGATCCTCTCGATCCATTGGCAATCAAAAACCCAAACGAAGAAACTCCCGAACTTTTTAATGCTGAAGATGAAGAATATGGTGCAGATGGCGCAGAGCTGTCGAGACATTTGTCAAGAGTAATGTCGCATCCTGATAATTTGGACCGTCTTGAATCCCTTACTCGTGTTCTTTCAACCCGTCGTCTTTCAATAGTAAGCACTGGTTTGAATACAATTCGAATTGACCCTGATGATTTCGACCTAGCAATTCTTCTAAAAACTATTAGAAAGCGTATTGACGATCAAGGCATGACTTCGAAATATTGTGGTGTAACCTTTAAAGACCTTACTGTCGAAGGTGTCGATAGCTCTACTTCATGCGGTCCTTCCGTCTCGGAGGTTTGGTATAACCTTAAAAGTCTTCCTTCCACTATTAAAAACACAATTCATCCTCCTACTAGAGCAATCATTAGAAGAACACATGGTATTATTAGAAATGGTGAAATGGTATTAGTTTTGGGTCGTCCAGGTTCTGGTTGTTCTACCTTGTTGAAAACTATTGCTGGTGAGATTTCTCAATTCACTAATATATCTGGTGAATTATCATATGATGGTGCTACTTTGCAAGAAATGCTTAAACACTTTAAAAGTGAAGTCATTTACAATCCTGAATGTAAGTTTTTTTCTTTCTTTCACTTACTCAAGAATTTTGATAACGTATCGACTTCCTCATGTTGAAACTATTTTCACTTACTAACCAATCATCTTTTTTATCTCGTTAGTGGATACTCATTTCCCACATTTAACTGTTGAACAAACCCTTAAATTTGCCATTGCCAGTAGAACTCCAAATATTAGACTGGATGGTATGACTCGTGCAGAATACCAAAATTACGTTCTTGAATTATTAACTACTGTCTTTGGCTTACGTCATACTGTTAAAACTAAAGTTGGCAACGATTATGTTCGTGGTGTTTCCGGTGGTGAACGTAAGCGTGTTTCTATTTCTGAGGCCATGGCCTCTCGTTCTTCTATTTACTGTTGGGATAATGCTACACGTGGTTTAGATGCTTCAACTGCCCTTGAATATACTCACGCCATTCGTGCATCCACAAATTTCCTTGGTAATGTTGGTATTGTTGCAATTTACCAAGCAGGTGAAAATATTTATGAAGTCTTTGATAAAGTTACTGTACTTTATTCTGGTAGACAAGTATATTTTGGACCTGTTGAAAGAGCTAAAGCCTACTTTCAGGAAATGGGTTACTATTGTCCTCCTAGACAATGTACTCCTGAATACCTAACTTCAGTTACTGATCCTAATGGTCGCATTGTTGATCGAAACTTTGAAGGTCGCAAAATTCCTCATACTGCTGATGAATTTGAAGAATATTGGCTTAATTCCCCTGATTTTGCTAGGCTCAACAAGGAAATTGACCAATATAATTCTGAAAATAGTGGGGAGGCTACACTTGATAGATTCTACACTGCTCACCAAAATGATAAGATGCACCGTCAAAATCAAAAATCTAAATATATGTTAACCTATGGAGCTCAACTTAAGCTTGTCATTAAACGTGGTTGGGACCGTGTTATTGGTGATATTACCTATACTGTTATTCACACACTAGGTAATATCATTCAAGCTTTAATTATAGGTTCTTTATTCTATGATATTAATCCTGATACTTCTGGTGCTTTTTCTCGTGGTGGTGTTCTTTTCTTCTCTTTGCTTTATAACGCTTTGACTTCTATGGCTGAAATTAACAATGCTTTTGCACAACGTCCCATTTTGATGAAACAAAAAAGTTATTTGTTTTACCATATGTCTGTTGAATCTTTACAGAAGAATATATCTGATTTGCCGTTTAGACTTGTAACAATTGTGATTTTTGGTCTTGTTGTTTACTTTTTAGCTAATTTGAACAGAACTGCTGGTCAATTCTTTTTCTTCTTACTTATTCTACTGGTTACTTCATTTTCTATCTCTAGTTTCTTCAGTATGATCAGTTCTTTTACGAAAGACGCTTCAGCAGCAAATGCTATTGCAGGTATTGGTATTTTGATTCTATCTATCTATACAGGTTATATGATTCCTCTTCCTGAAATGCATAAATGGTTCTGGTGGATTAATTTCCTGAATCCGTTACGTTGGGGGTTTGAATCATTAATGGCAAATGAATTCCACGGAAGAGAAATGCCTTGTGATACTTTAGTCCCAAGTGGCCCTGGTTATACGAATGTCAGCATCAGTAATCAAGTTTGTGCGTTTACCGGAAGTGTTCCAGGTCAACCTGATGTTTCTGGTGATGCTTATATTGAGGAGGCTTTCACATATTCTTGGAGTCATGCCTGGCGTAATTTTGGCATTGTAGTAGCTTTTTACTTGGGATTTGCTGCTATTGATGCTATAGCTTGTGAATTCTTAAATCCTGTTACTGGTGGTGGTGATGTTTTGCTGTTCAAAAGAGGTCATTTACCTGAGAGCATTGATGATGCTGAAGGTGGTGTAGCTACTAACGAAGAATTAGAAGAAGCTTTGCAAGGCTTAACTGACGATGACCCAGATGTTTTTTCTTGGCAAAATGTGAATTATACTGTTCCTGTTAAAGGTGGTACTAGACAACTTCTTGATAATATCCAAGGTTATGTTAAGCCTGGTACCATGACTGCTTTAATGGGTGAATCAGGTGCAGGTAAAACTACATTACTAAATGTTTTGTCTCAAAGAATCACTGTTGGTGTTATTACTGGTGATATGTTGGTTAACGGTCGTCCATTAAATGCGTCTTTCAAGAGATCTACTGGTTATGTTCAACAACAAGATTTACATTTGCATACTTCTACAGTTCGTGAGTCTTTACAATTTGCTGCAAGATTGCGCCGACCTGCACATGTTCCTGATGCTGAAAAGTTGGATTACGTTGAAAAAGTTATTCATCTATTGGGAATGTCTGCCTATGCTGAGGCATATGTTGGTACACCAGGTAGAGGTTTGAATGTTGAACAGCGTAAGAAATTGTCTATTGGTGTTGAACTTGTTGCTAGACCTTCTTTATTATTGTTCTTAGATGAACCTACTTCCGGTTTAGATTCACAATCAGCGTGGGCAATAGCTACATTTATGAAATCATTAGCAAAAGCTGGACAATCAATTTTGTGTACTATTCATCAACCTTCTGCTACACTTTTTGAACAATTTGATCGATTGTTGTTATTGAAGAAAGGTGGTAGAACAGTTTATTTTGGAGATATTGGTAAGAATTCATCTATCTTGACTTCATATTTTGAGAGAAACGGTGCAAGAAAATGTGAAATTTCCGAAAATCCCGCTGAATATATTTTGGAAGCTATTGGTGCCGGTGCTACAGCATCAGTTAAAAGTGATTGGGGTGATATTTGGGCCTCTTCTCCAGAATGTGCTGCTGCGACAGAGGAGATTAATAAATTGCATGAAACCCTAAGAGCTAAACCAGCAAAGGAAGTAACTGAGCATTTGACTGCTAGATATGCTGCTCCTTATTTGACCCAATTGAAATATGTGCTTGATCGTACTTTTACACAGTACTGGAGATCACCTGAATACATTATGTCTAAGTTCATGCTTTGCGCTATTGGTGGTTTGTTCATTGGATTTACATTTTGGGATATTAAACCTTCAATTGCTGGTTTGCAAAATGCTATGTTTGGTGTTTTCCTTTCAATCATTATGTCATCTCCATTGTCAAACCAAATCGAGTCTTTTGCCGAAGCTTCTCGTGATTTGTATGAAGTTCGTGAAGCCGCTTCAAATACATTCCATTGGTCATGTCTTATTCTTTCTCAATTCATTGCTGAAATGCCTTACCATCTTGTATTTTCAACAATATACTTCTGTTGTTTCTACTTCCCAGTACAGTATTCATACGCTGCTGAAATTGCTGGATACTTTTTTTTGATGTACTGTATTGTATTTCAAATTTTCTACGTTTCATTTTCTTTGGCACTTATGTACTGTGCTCCTGATGCAGCATCAGCGTCAATTATTACAGCCATGCTATTCTCAATGATGTTGTCATTCTGTGGTGTATTGCAACCAGTCTCACAGATGCCTGGATTCTGGACATTTATGTATAAAGTTTCACCTCACACATATGTAGTCCAATCTCTATTGGGTGTTACTTTACACGACCGTCCTGTTGTCTGCACTACAGAGGAGTATAATATATTCCAACCTCCTACTGGATTAACATGTACTGAATTTGCTGGTGACTACATTGATACCAACGGAGGTTATCTTCTTAACCCAAATGCTACGACAGATTGTTCATACTGTCAATATGCTACTGGTGACGAATTTCTTATTACTGTCAATATCAAATATTCTTACCGCTGGCGTAATCTTGGGTTCTTATTTGCATACTGTACTTTCAATATCTTTGCCATGGTCTTCTTATACTGGTTATTCAGAGCTCGTAAACAATCTGGAGGGCCAAGTTTGATGGAAGTCATCAAAAATCTCTTTACTAAGAAACCCTTGGAGCAAGATGAAGTTGCGCCCACCGATATCTATGCTATTCAACCTGAAGATCAAGATATTGCTGAAGATATCGATGATAAAATTAGAGTAGCACGCGCGAACTCTATCGCCAGTATGGGTGATAACAAAATTGGTGAAATTGAAGAAAATAATGTCAGTAATATTGATGGTGATTTAACAGTCGAAAAGAAGGAATAATTTTTTTTAAACTGGGTTTTCTTTTTCTTTTCTACTTCTTTATACTACTATTTTATTTTCTGTTTTCTGTTTCTAAGTCTATATTAGAATTAATATTTTCTTTTTTGTTTTCTTCAACGTTTGGAATAAAATAAATAAATAAAAAATGCACATAATTTGAATATCGTTTTCCTGATCGTTTTTTTTTTTTTTTTTTTTTTTTTTATTTTTCTCTCTTTTTCAAATATCACGGGAATGGGTTCAATATTTAGTAAATCATACTAAGACAGTCTTCCCACCAAAGATACGTAGTTTCTGTATAATTGAAACAAATGATCCTTTCACTTTAACTATTATTATTACAAGTGCCACCCGGCCTTCCCGGGGGACTATTGGCCCAGCGGTACTGCTAGTCCTCCCTGAGGGCCATTCTAAATTGTGGAATAATACTGGTTCTCATGAACATAAACATATAAATAATAATTATAAAGAAATATTACCATACATTAAGCAATTTATAGTATATTGTGAAATATGGGTAAGACAGGTACACCGACATTCAAAGTTGAAAAGTCCAAACATACAGATTTTATATAAATTTTCAGATACGATCATATACCCCCAATTGATGGTCGTTATAATAAACCTAGTCCAACGAATTACTGTTGATTTTTGACGGCTCTTCCACAAAAGAAATTTCTCATAAATTTAAAGGATCAGTCAAATTCTTAATTTTTAAAATAATATTATATTGGTAGGGTAGACATGATAATTGACTACGAAACTATTGTTAATATTGTTTTTGGTTGCAGAACCAGCTCCTCAACTTGTGGGTATCATGTTGATCCAAGTCGGAAGTTCTAAGGTGCATATTAGTTGAGCAACATCAGCAAGACTACTACCTTCAAAAACAGGTAACATTTAAGCCCCACGCATTACTCTGTATTTCCTTCAAAATCACAAACTAATAATTTTCCTGATGAAAAAAGACACATAATAAAATAAGTATTCAATACAAAATTATCTTAAATACCATGTCATTCCAAATGTAAATGTTTCACACTATGTAGATCAAAGATTAAGCACTTATCAAACAACACAAATTCTGTCTATCCGTTTTATATTTATACAAATCAATGTCCTGACAAATAACTACAAATGGATCTATTTGTCCGTAAAAAGCATTTTGTACATTCATTAAAAATCAAATATAAACTGGTCCTAGAAAAGGTAATTGACTCATTATGTCAAACTCACCTTCCTAAAAATTAATTTTAGGGAAAATCATCAATTTAAAAAAATTGCATTTACAGCGGTCGAACAAAATAAATTACTAATAGACATTATTAATAATAGAAACAAATAAAAACCTAGGTATCCAGGTACATGTAGCCACTAGCACGAGTGAAAGAATTTGTGTATTAGACGTCATAATGAATGAATAACACTTTACATCCGAAAAATAAGGGAAGCCTTTGTATATACAAGGAGGGTAGGGTTACAAACTATTAAAACTACATATGAACAAAGTAGAAGACCTTATTATAAAATAAATAAAACATTTAGAATATCTTGATAAAATAATTTTTTTAATTTGAATCTTAAAAAAAGCTCATTTATGTGGCTAATAATAAAAAATGTCCATAATACACGGGTAGGTATGTAGCAATTTGAAAGTTGTTCCAGAATAAAAAGTAATCTGAATGTTTATTAAATAGAGTAACCTTGTAAGAGAAGAAAGAAAGAAATAACTATTTTTATTTCTATAATTTAAGCAAATTAATAGTAAATTTACTAACCTTTTTGTGTTTATCTTGGGAAAATAATACAATGATCAATTAATATCTTCTCTTATTGTATTATGAGTTATGCTGTATCCAAACTCTTTTGCTTTATGCCATTTCTATTTTCTCTCTATACAATTCAGGTTATTAGTATTTTAATGGCTCGTTGGATTATTGTCAGCATCACCAATTTTGGTTTCTACACGAAAATTGAAAATGTGACTGTGATTTATTAATAGACAAAATTTAGTATAGATTAGTTGTTCATAAACTTAGGATTGGCTCTGTTAATCAATTTTTACACCAATAAGATCTAAAATATTGTTTTCAAATTGTTTCAAATACATCTGTTGTAAAAATGAAAAAAGAGATAGATAGTATTTGGGAATTATTATCTCTAGGTTCTAATGTAAAAAAAAAAAAAAAAAAAAAAAAGTGGGAGAGACAAGAGCGGGATTTGATAGGGGAAAATTTTGTGTATTACAAATACAAAGGGTCACCTAATATATCCCAACCTGGCAAGTACATGGTAACACCCCCATTTAAGAAACTTTATTTATTTATTTTGTAAGGACTTCAAAAAAGTACATACATACCTACCTCCCTACCTAGATACATAGGTATGTACTTACTATGTAGTATCTATCACAACTGTTCAATGCTCATGCATAGCATGTGCATACCGTATCAATAGTTTCATTCGATGGTTCGTGTCTTCATAAATTACATATGAATCTTTTGAAGTCCAATATATTTCCTAAGTTGCTAGGATAAGAAAGATTTTTTTACTTCATAAAAACCTTGAAGAAGATGATTCATCGTTCAAACAAATAACCTGAACACATGTGTATTATTAAACTCCGCACAATGTAGAGAGAGAGAGAGAGAAAGAAAAAAGAGCATTATATCTTGAAGGCTATGACGGCAAACAAACTCCTATCTATTCTGTTATATGCATTAAATTTTTCCACTGTGTATACATATGTAAACATAGTAGCAAGGAAAAGGCTCAAATAAAAAAAAAAAAAAAAGTGGTGAGAATAAAATGTTCTTCCCTTGCCGTTTTGCTTTTATTTTATCGATTCCAAAAATATTATACTACAAGAATTCAATGATTTTATTATATATTTTATTAATTGTTTCAGTTAGAGTAAAAAGTGGGAAATAGGAATTAACTATGGTGAACTTTTTTGGCTGAGTAAGTCGGATAGAGATTTTATTCAGATTTCCTTTTCATATTTTTTTTTTTTTTTTTCCAACTTTATTTTGCTATGTTGTTTATGTAATTTTAAGTAATGATTTAAATTTTAAAGATTTTTTGTGCTAGGAAATCCGAAAATTATATGGTTTTATATATAAGTAAAATCTTTGGGTTAGCTCATAGTGAGCTCAGTTTGAGAACTTATCCTTGTTCCCATTTCTTAAGTAATCACTTTTAGATATTTGTTTGGCAATATTTGTAGCTAATCCACTGTTCCTTGAGGGATCTTGGTGTCTTCTAGATCTGGAAGCTTTTTCCATAATCATTACCATGTAGATATATCTGCCAATGGCTTGTGACTTGGCTAAAATATCCTCTGGTTGTGAGATGACTACAGATTGTATAAATTCCTCGGGACTATCTCCTGATGTGCAGTAGAATCTATGCCACAATTGCATCATGCTGGAGCATTGGTATATTAGATGAGTTAAGTCTCCAGTTCCGGCACCACAATAAGAACAATTCTTCTCTTTATGTGTGTGTGTGTGTATGAAATAGTTACATTTAATTATATTATGCAAAATTGTGTTATTTCTTAGCTTAAAAAGCTAATAAAGTATTAGTATGTTTCCTTTTTTCTCTTTCAATTTGAACTATTTTTCTAATTTATGCCAAAATAGAACTCTGATCTACAGTACAGTAAGCAAGAAATTGTTGATGTTTATACATGTATTCTTTTGGTATTGCCAATACTATGTATGATTTTAAAGAAGGGATATATTGCTTAAGTTTTATGAGCTATGTAGTCAAAGCATTTGCTGGCCGAGGTTGAATTAATTTGTTTCAATCTCTTCAAATGTTGATAATATGAAATAAAATACTATTAAAACAACTTCAGGTGTGCATATGTCCTCCACAATTTAATTGACTTGTGTTATAAATATTTCCTTTTCATTTGATTTCTATTGTGTCGTTCAAGTAGCTATACTAACTGCTCAGGTAACATCCGTACTATTGGTATGCAATACTAGTATGTATTTTTTTTATAGAACAACAGGTGGAATCTTAAGAGATCTAACGATATTTGCACGAGGTTAAAATATTGTAAAATTTTTGTAAATTATTCTGCAATCTTACTAACTTTCCCACACAATACCTTTACCATGTACACCTATAAGTAGATATCTACCTACCTACCTATGTACTTTTCTTTGGTAGGTGTAAAATCTTTGTGTAACGATCACATTGTAAATTAATCAAATTAAACAATATTTTTAAGCATCGAATAGTATCCTACATAAATATGAAGCTTATTTTACTGATAATACATATGTATCAATATACTTTAAATTTGTTGAGATGTAAATTTAAAATATTTCCAAGAACTCGAGAAGAGAAACAGTACAGATTTTAAATTTTTTCCTAGGTAGATAGGTTTGTAGATATCATATTTTTAAATATCTGCAAGGAAGAGAAGGCCAATTTCTTGGATAATTAAGGTTATATCAACAGTAAATTAATCTTCCATGTGATATACAATAACGACCAATCAACGTTGGATGAACTAGAAGAAGAATAAAATTTTGTGTATAACGTGTAGAATTGTATAAAAATAATATTAAATACGTAAGAATAGTAACGAGAAGAGTTCCATACTCTATTAACAATAGTCAGGAAGTGGTTAAACCATATTTTGCCAAACTATGTGACTACTGATTTTTTTTATTTAATTTTACCGTTTTTTATTTTTATTTTATTTTTTTTTTTTTTTGAGCAGTACAAGCTTATATAACTAATTACATAACAGGTTTATAATTCGATATTATAACCCTTCATAATTATAGTCACCATCGCGTTCTTTGATTGATAATCCATTTTCATCACGGACGATTGTAAACTATATAAAACTGGACCATTGTTAATATAAGCATGCATGCATCATGTTGGCTGTATTTACTATCATATTTTAATTATCGTTTTGTTTTAAAACTATTAATTGATTTGTATGCATTTCCCTATATTCTTTCCTGCAATAATTAATTTATTGGAAATTGGTAATCTCTATGTCGAAATCTGCATCTTGCGATCTATCTTCCTCATCGCTTTCTAGTCTTTGATAAACTTTTAATATTTGCTTAGACGTTTGTAAATCGTCATGATGTGCGTAGTTAGGTCTTCTCGTAGTATAACTGAACAACCTCTTATGGGCCTTCTTTGCAGCGTATTTCGAAATTCTTGGTGCTTTATATTTCGCGGATTCGAGATCTTCCTTATTTCCAAACTGGATAAGAATTATTTTTATATTTATCGGTTTTAATTGGTTCAAGTTTAAGTTTATCTTCTAATGACTTTTCGAAATCATCCGTAATGCCTTCAACAGTAGCATCAGGTTGGACTCCATAGATAACAGCTTTAGGCTAGTTACCCATTTCATAGAGGCGATAACTGTCTCCGAAGATCTGGAGAACCCATTCCTTTTTTGCTTGGTACACAGTGTCAAGGTTTGACCAAACTGTGTAGTGACCAAACTGTGTAGTGCCACCTAGGAGCCTCCATTGACTTTTTTCCATATCTTTTTCTCTCAATTTAGTGCAAATTTACGTTTCTTGTCTGGTTTATCGACTCCTCATGTAATGTCAAGGAGTTTGTTGGTTTCGGATTGTGGGACATAGAGAGACTACTACAAGGTACAAAAGCAGAGTTTTTGTATAGATTTCTTGTGACCCCTTCCATTGCTATAAACGTGGCTTTATTTATCTATCAAGAAGGTATTCCCCCCCCTTACTACGGGTACATCGAACTCGGTCGACCATACAATCAAGACTTTTGTCAGCAAATTCCTTGATCTCTCCATAATACAAGTAGCAAAATTCTTGTTACAGATATCCCCCAATAAAAGCAAGAGACATATATTATTTGTAGCGTACTTGCAACTCAGTCTCAACATTATTATTGGTCCAGAGCATCCAATTGGGGATAAACGTAGTGACAGATTAGTTCCATCATCGTTCAAGAATGTTCCTGAAACATTGCGTATGGACAAAATCTTGCAAGTTCCAAAATTAAGTGGACCTTTCTTTGGCGTTCAAATGGGAACAGATATCTGGAAGAGATTTGGGAATCTCTATTCTTACTATCTCATGATGAAGTCCAATCATCGGATACTCGAGGAAAATTCTTATATGGCTCGCTACGAAGCAACAACAATCTCTCTTCCCTTTCAAATGACCCCCAATGTACGTCCAGGTCACGAAGAAAAGAATTGCTCTCACTGTGGTGCCGGAACTGGAGACATAACTCATCTAATATAACAATGCTCCAGCATATTACGGTTGTGTCATAGAATCTACTGCAAATCAGAAGATATTCCTGAGGAATTCATTCGATTCGTATTTTTCTCAAGGCCAGAGCGTTTTATAGCCAAGTTAAGAACCATCGGCAGATATATCTACATGATCATGATTATGAAGAAAGCTTCCAGATTTAGGAGAGCTTAAGATCCTTCAAATAACAGCTACTTTGCTACAAATATTGCCAAACAAATACAGAAGGATAAGTTCTCAAACTGAGCTCAATATGAGCTAACCCAAAGATTTTACTTATATAAAAACATATAATTTTTGGATTTCATAGCACGCAAAAGTTTTATACATGAAATTTCATAAACAACATAGCAAAATAAAGCTGAAAAAGAAAAAAAAAAGTGTATCGTACAAAGCAGAGCTGGTTATTGTATTTCAAATCACGGGGACTGACGATACCTAACAGGGTAATTTACGAAACCTTGAAAAGTCGGGGATTGCTGTTCTCGGTCATACCCCCACGCTTTCGATAGAAATCTATATAATTTATTTATAATAAGCGGTACCTGGGGGGACTCAACCTGTGTTTTCAGCTACACATGCATCGTTTGAACAAATATTTAAAATTACCTAAAACGGTTTTGCAGATAGAATACTCTGATTGAATTCTTATCAGATTAACTAGTCTTGTAAGTTATCATATTCCACTTATGAAATAGAAGCAATTAGGGCTGGTCGTCGTAGAATCAATCATGAATCTTCACGAGTACGGAGTTAACAGAGATTAATACCGAAACCGGTCCGGTTGAAATATGAATTTTGAACAAATTAGTAATACATCTATGTAATCAGGAACCATTTCTGATTGGCTGCCAGTACATACATACGTGTGAACGAGATTGTGCTGATTAATGCAAGTTTTGTTGGTATCCAAATGTCGCAGGAAAGAATCATATTGATCAATGTCAGAATTCATCAACATCGTATGTGACGTAACAGTAGCAGTACTAACTGCAATTACACACAAAATCCAACGTGTCCGAGTATTTGATGACGTACGGCTGTGTGGGCCGGGTGCCGGTATACGTACAAAAGAGCAATAACCCTAAAAATAATTAACCTTCAAATCAAACGGTTAGAATCAAATTTCAACGGGACTGCAGGTAATCTGATCAACCATCGTCAGAACATCTTGTAATTTTTGCTGTCATCGATGGATTTATGAATACACCGTTCTACCTTGAAGCAATACCATCGTTCTCGCAGAGAATGCGTTCATGTCACTGATACATGTTCAATAAGACTACAGGACTTAGTTCACAGGGTGTGAATACCAACAATAAAAAATCAGGAAGCCGCTAATCGGAGTGAAGCAAAAAAAAAGTAAAAATAAAAAGTTTTGATTTCTAAGCAACTTCTTTTTTCTTGTCCAACCTTCCCCAAATTGAAATTCCGCATTTGCTATTACTATGTGTACAAATATTTCACCTGTTACATACCTTTAGTCAGAATGCCTTGGCTGTTTTCCATATCATTTGTCAACTGTGCATAAAATACTTACTCTGCGCTGTTCTATATCCTACGTTTGTGGTAGCAGATATAAGGAACAAAAATCTTAATTTAACTTGCTATTGCCCAAAGCCCTTGATTTTCAGAAGTCTTGTAGTATATATAGTTTAGACATTCTTTCATTCTTCTCTTTTTTTTTCTTTCTATCTTCTTATTATATTTGAATGATCTATCCATCCTATTATACTTATTTATTATTTAATCTATTCTCATAATGCCAACTCTCGCTAATTTGGCAGAAGGCTCTGATTCTGAGCTTAAAACAACTCCGCTAAATGAAAATCAACTGCAAGAAAACACCGATTATGAAGATCAAGACGAACTATCCTATATCGACCACAACTTATCGCGTGCAATCAGTAATATAACTCAGGAAGATCTTGAAGAAGCAGTAAGACGACTTTCTGTTTCAAATGAAAATTTATCCGCTTCTTTAGACTACGATCCTCAAAATCTTAACCTCGAAGTCCTTCTAAAAACCATTCAATATCAGCTGAAACAACACGAGTTAGGAAACGCTGTCACTGGTATTACCTTCGAAGATCTTACTTCTCTTGGTGTGGATACTTCGGCAGCTTATGGTCCTTCAATGTCTGAAATTGGTTACGGATTCATTGAAGGTCCAAAGGCTATTTTCTCGAAGAAAAAGAAGGAACATAAAAGGATTATCAGAGATGTTAATGGTATTGTGAAAAGTGGTGAAATGTGTTTAGTCATTGGTAGACCAGGATCTG
>JAJMJJ010000024.1:0-85054 GCA_030568955.1 Geotrichum siamense (nom. inval.) | reverse complement strand
ATTATTATTATTATTATTATTATTATTATTATTATTATTATTATTATTATTATTATTATTATTATTATTATTATTATTATTATTATTATTATTATTATTATTATTATTATTATTATTATTATTATTATTATTATTATTATTATTATTATTATTATTATTATTATTATTATTATTATTATTATTATTATTATTATTAAAGCGATGAAGCGATGTTACAATTCATATATTATAATTGTTTGATGCTTTCTGTTATTTTAATGTGCTCCTTTTAGACATATTTCAGGACTCAGAGTTGAGATTGTGACATTGAGAAGAGTTGAACATCTTTCTCGAAACCTGAAGGAGTAGTTCTTCTATTTGCACCTATTAAGTTCCGAATTGGAACTTACTTGACCAATCATTAGTTAATTAGTAATGAACAATGATTGGACTTGTTCCTGATTACATATATAATTTTTGTGTAAACTAGATGGCAGTCAGAAACAAAGAGATTGAATTAAGAAGTATAAAGAGCATATAAACTATATAACATTGCAATATAAACATTCACAAGATGTATATAACAGAGACGTATGCTCTGGGTAATGAAAAATAAATAATTGAAAGCCTGGCTGCTACAAATTGCAGATAATACAAGCGACAAAGGGAGAATTGTGACCTGGTAAAACTGTATCAGGGAAGCAGTAATGCGATCTTCCATAACATAATATTTTAGGATATTAAGACCTTAAATAAGGCTTTAGCCGGACTCATTATTATTGTAGAGTTCATTTAGCCGTGTTCGCGTATCCAAATGTACCCACCTACCTACCTACCAACCTAGGTATTTAAAAGTATCCCGCAAATTTAGTACATTCCAACTTGACTGGCAAAACTAGTACTAACACTTTCAACGTCATCATCATCATCTGATACATCGTCCTCAGTTTGCAAAAACTTAGACATACGCTCACTCAAACTATTGCCAATATCTCTATCGATCTTACCATGTGCACTAACAGTATTCGAAGAAAGAGAAAATTGTTGTTGAAACATATTGGCCAAATTACTAGGATCCATGGGTGCACCAACAGAAGTTGAATAGCCACCTTCCGTATCAGTATCTGAAAATAAATCGCCAGCAAGTTGTGTAGATTGAACACTTTCACTAATAATAGAATCGGTGTCATTGATATACTCCCTAGATGAGTATGGACCTTGACGTCGATAACGTGGTTTGTGTAATTGAATAGCACTGGGTTGAAGACGATTGATAAGACCTTCAACTAAACAACCCTTTTCACGGAAATGCGTAAGAAGATGAAGCCACAACAAGTTCCTGGATAATACACGAGGATTACCAAGAAGAACTAGACCATATTTAGCTCTGGTCAAGGCAACGTTCAATCTTCTAGGATCTGAAAGGAAACCAATTCCTTGATGTTCATTAGAACGAACACAGGAAACAATAATATAATCTTTTTCTCTACCCTGGAAAGCATCAACTGATTCAATTTCAACTTCCTTGTACAATTCCTTATCCATAGAACCAGTTGTAATCATGTGTTGAGAAAGATAAGCTCGTTGACCTTCATAAGGAGTGATAATACCAATTTGACCAGGTGTAATTCCAGCCTTAAAAAATCTAGTTACCAACTTTTCAACATTATTAGCTTCAGCTCTATTAAGGTAACTAGTGCCACTAGAGGAAATCTCCTCTTGTCCAATAACAGACCAGAACATCATAGGGTTCTCAGGAACAGGCCAAGGGAAGGAATTATCATTTCTTTCACGTTGTTGTCTTGTGACACCATTTTGCAAACTTCCATCATAAAACATATTACTAGGAAATTCAGAAAGACAAGGATGCATTCTATACTGAACTGTAAGACGAATAGGGGTATGACCCAACACAACCAATCTTTCAAATAAAGATTTCGACAAGCCAGCGTTAGCTGCAGGCTTGTAACCAATGACAGGACCTAACTGTTGATGATCACCAACCAAAACAAGTTGTTTGCAACCATGAACAACCGGGATTAGACACTCTGGCTCAGTAGCCTGAGTACTTTCATCAATCAACACAGACCGGAATCTCATGGAAGACAATCTCCTATCACCTGCAGCAGAACAAGTACAAACAACAACATCAGCGTTTCCTAAAAGTGCAAGTTCAGCTTTTCTCAAAAGACGACTGTAAATAGTTCTATCTTTAGCACTAAGTTCACCGGCTGTATCTTTCAGTTGTTGCATTTTTACAAGTTCAGGATTCGCCTGAGGATCATTGAAAATTTGGGCACTCAAACTTAAGCCCACGACATTTTCGTTTGTAATCAATTCACGACTCTTCGCGACAAGTCTAACTACATTCAAGCCTGTTTGACTTAATCTATCTGCAAGTTGATCGGCAGCAACGTTGGATGGAGCACATACAAGTACGGGTTCATTCGTTAGTCTTTTGATATGATAGACAATGGTTGTTGAAACCACAGTTTTACCAGTACCAGGGGGTCCTTGAATCAAAGATAAAGGAGACTTTAATACAGAAGTAACAGCTTCTCTTTGAGAAGAGTTTAGTTTTGCTAATCCAGGAACAGTCAAATCTGAAGGGATAGGAGTATCAAAAGTAATCTCTTTAACTTCATGACCAAGTAACTTATGGTAAATAAAACCTGAAACTGAATACTCATCTGCTGCAAACAATTTCAAACTATACTGGATACGCTCGTAAGTGATACCTGACCAAACAAAATCGACAGCAAAATCGGTTGTCAAATGAGTTGGAGGATCTGCATGGGGTGATAGTTCAAGAGTAACTTCTTCAGAAGTAGAATCAGGAATCTTTACAATATAACCGTTCGACTCCCATGGAGGTCCTTCATTTCCTTCATACCTAATAGTCATTTTGTCACCAACCATAATTCTAATTGAAGGGTTGTCAAAAGAATGTGTGAAAAAAGAAACCGAGTACCTTT
This sequence comes from Geotrichum siamense (nom. inval.), assembly GCA_030568955.1. Lineage (NCBI taxonomy): Eukaryota > Fungi > Ascomycota > Dipodascomycetes > Dipodascales > Dipodascaceae > Geotrichum > Geotrichum siamense (nom. inval.). The sequence continues at coordinate 82,100 of JAJMJJ010000024.1, read as the reverse complement.
GACTGAGTCCAAAAACCCATGATACTGCAATATTACCCTGTGATTGAGATTCTTTTTGTTTCTTGTCATATTCAGCTTCAAGCATAACCAAAAGTCCAAAACATCTTTGATACTCATATCCATCATCATATCTTAAAAGAACTTGAGGCACATTTTGATCAACCGTAGGGTTGTTGAGATCCTCCATTGTGAGGTTTGGATTTTCTTTCCATAGATCTTCCAACTTAGCCATATCACTTGGTGTAACTTTTCTAGCTCTTGCATCCTCCTCAGGAGTAGGAACAGTAACTAACCAAGGAATAAATGATCTTTCGACAATGATAGGATCCCATTGGGAAGTATCCCAATTCAATTCTTTGCCTGCAGGTGCGGAAGCACAAGGGTGTCTGCAAAGAATAACTACAACAGTTTCAGCTTTAGCAGAGATAAATCCAAGAACAAATACATTTTTAGTACCACAATTATAGCACTCCAAAGTAGTATCACCTAACTCTGATTGTGGATGAAGGGCAACAGCTTTGTGTCGCGCACGAACCAAATGGTTGACAATGTGAGAAGACGAACCTCCAGCACGGGAATTACAAAACCACTTGTTACAAGTGACACACTTAACAACAGAAGAAACGCTATGAATTCCACAATACGAACAAGCATGTTCCGGGAGAACTGGCTTGAAAGCCTCGAGCTCATCAAATCCATCATCGAGAGTAGTGTCAATAGGGTAGCCTGGGTGAATAGCTTGGTTACCTCCAAGGGCTAAGCTGTTTCCACCTCTTCCTTCAAAAAGAATATCTGATACAGTGGATCTGATATCGGAGTCGTCATATTGATCACCAAATGTATTATACGACATTTCGTAGGCGAAAAATCATGGATGATGATGGTTGTTGGTTTACGAGGTATGAGAAAAAATAGAAACAAAAATATCCCACAAGCGATGTATATATTTACCCTGCCCTTATCATAATAAAAGGTCACTTATTTAATAAATTTAATTTGGAGTTTGAACATTATGCCTTATGCCTTGAAACTTTTGAGACGATGTTGGGAGTTCTTATATTTTTCGTATTAAAAAAAACTCCCATTTGAAAAATTTTGATTCCTAACAAACAACAAAAAATTCCAAGTAATATCATAATGGTATGGTGTTGTATTGCATTGATCATCCGTTAAACATACTCTAACATCTGTTTATTAGATTAGAAGACAAGCGCGAGAAAGGAGAGAATTTCTGTACAAGAAATCTTTACAGCTACAAGAAGCAAATTTAGCCCTGAAGCGACAACAGTTGAAGGCCGCGCTGGCTTCGGGTAAACCCTTACCAAAGGAAATTGCAGATGATGAAGAGTTGAGAAAGACATTTAGATATGACGAGTCGCTTGAACAAGAAATTGACGATGAATATTCGTCATTGAGTGGTATTCAAGATCCCAAAGTTGTCATCACTACAAGCAGAGATCCCAGCACAAGACTATCACAATTTGCTAAAGAAATAAAACTCTTATTTCCAACTGGAATTAGATTGAACAGAGGTAACACGGTTTTGCCATCATTAGTTTCTGCATGTCAAAGCTCATCAGCTACTGATCTTGTCATTTTGCATGAACATAGAGGTGTACCGACCGCCATGACTATTACACATTTTCCTCACGGACCAACGGCATCATTTTCGTTACATAATGTTGTTCTCAGGCATGATATTGAGAACTCGGGAAATCAATCAGAACAATATCCACATCTAATATTCGATAATTTCAACACTAAGCTTGGAAAAAGAGTAGTACAAATATTAAAGCATTTGTTCCCACCTGGGGTAAAGAAAGAAAGTTCGCGTGTTATTACATTCAGTAATAAGGGTGATTTTATTAGTGTCAGGCAACATGTGTTCGTGAGAACTAAGGAAAATGTTGAACTTGCTGAAGTTGGCCCTAGATTCGAGATGAAGCTATATGACTTGCGCCTGGGAACTGTGGAAAATAAGGAAGCTGATGTGGAATGGAGGCTGACAAATTTCATCAGGACAGCAAATAAGAAGGATTATTTATAAGTCAATTCATTTTGCATACATACATATGTGTAGAGGTATGTAGGTAGTTAGACAAAAAGTAATATGTATGGATTGAACTATATACGTACGTACCATACCTCCCTACCTATGTAATAATTTGTGTCTAGCGTGAGCAGGAATTTAAGTTTAAGTATTATGTCTGATGTTCGAAGTGTTAAACTTGACATGGTCACGATTGACACAAATTAATCAGCAATATAAGCTGTGCTTCGACTCTCTTGCTGATGGGTAAAGTCGACGGTCTGTATGTATGTACATACGTAGTAATTGTAGCGAAATGAATTAATGTGCCTATGCTGAATTCTGCGAGGGGAAGTTAAAGTGTGGAGATAAGGTCTGTCCTGATATGGAACATTGCATATACGCACATATCGATGGGCATTAGAAAGGGAATTACAGCATTTCGAAAGTTTGATCTGTGCTACAGTAGTAGCAGGGTTCGTACTTGTACATACATACATCTCAGCCATGTCCATGTATTCATTTATTCCATCGTCAAGAGTTGAAAATAACGTTAAAAACAACCATCTCTGTAATGGCTGTTTAGAGAAAGGGGTGAAACAATTCGGATTGGTTGGCTGATCATACCACTAAGACTAAAACGGTTAAATTTTCTTTTCCCTTTAATATTTTGCCATATCTTCATTTACTAGTGGTGGTAGTGGTAGCAGTCCATAGTAGTTGCCATTTATTTCATGTATCCGTACTTCTACTGTGTACGAAGTGCGATACACTATTTCTCTTAACTCTAATTTGGTGCAACAAACCTTTTCTTTTGCAACAACTACAATACCATGATCCTCAATACAGCGGAAGACATTTGGAGAACACTCTCCTACAACACAGCGAACATCGATCTGGACGCACCACCTACTGAGAGGTATGGCAACGATGTATTTGCCTCGGACTCAGAAGAAAAAGATAAAGATGTCATCAACAATTCGTTTCGGCATAAAGCGTCAAGATCTCGTCGGTTATCTCATACCCGCAAAAGGGACTGGAAAGAACTAGTAACAAAAGCTCTCTCCGACTCAAAAGGATACACATATGAAATGCCATTGCGATACAAACTTGACGATCACAACTGGGCAGAGTAAGTATTCTTTCTTTTAACACTATGTAAACCTGTGCTCGTTCATTATCTAACTCCATCTTCAGTGGCTCAGGTCGAATCACCAGTGTTTCAAAATTTATACTATCAAATGGCGCACACACGAAATACTGTGATATCCGTTCCAGTAACGTCATTGCAACATTTTCAGATACTCGCACGTTTATTCACATTTTGCCATATTCAGACCATCCTCAATTATTTTGTCTCACGGTACAAATTCCTACGGAATTTACGTGCGAATGACTAGCAGTCGTATTGCTTCACTCCAACTTGAAACCTGCTGGTTTACTGAGGAAGCAATACTTTCCATATATCGATAGTCATTCGGATGACAACACAACTTTCAAATCCGCAGAAGTGCTCATATATCAAAGTAGCATCTGGATGCCAGCTCATCTTGAACTATCAAAGTCCGGAAAGCTCACTATTCACACGAAACTTTTTGAGAATGAATTAATAGATATATGTGAGCTTTTCTCTTCTGGAATCAGAAAAGAACATCATTCAGTCCACTATCAATCACATGTCCTTTTTGTTGGTAGATCATACAAATCAAAAATCTACCATCATATAAAGTTTAACAACGAGCCTGAATTGCACGATTGGTTAGTGACATTAAAGGATTTTACTCGACCACACGTATACGCACCTTCCACGGGAGATCTATCTCAAGCATTTCGAATAGCTAGAAGAATACGATTGCGTGTTGTTGAAGCAAAACTTCCAACGCCGCAAAGTGTTTCGATAACTATTGAAGTAGCAGGAAGAATATGGAGTCGAACTACCCAATCTCCAAACACTCGACTTCCTTTTTGGAGAGAAGACTTTTGGTATTCTGATATAACCAGTCCAACATGTCCGGATATGACATTGAAATTAATTACATCTTTTGGAGAAGTTCTGGATACTGTTGTAATATCACATTATGATCTAATCGACAATCAGGATCGAGAAACCTGGTATAATAATGGAATCTTGTGTCTAAAGATCAAATTTGAGGAACTCTATATTATTCCTGAAAAATTCTATCGAGAATGTGACGAATCAATCACTAAAACATCTGCTAAAGTTTTGGCTTTACTAACAATTACAGAACATTCTCTTTACAAAAGTGAAGTTTCTCATCTAACAAGTATAAACATCAGTGTTATGTTGAATTATGATTCTATGGAGCCTATAATTAGATGGATAGCTGCTCTTATAAGTTTAGAAGTCACAAAAATTAGAATAACTATTGTATCAAAGCAAGGTATTGATTGCTTTAAGGACTATTGCACAAGGGAACAACATGAATTTAAACAAAATTTAATCAACACCATGTTCAGGGGTAATACAATGCTAACGAAATCAATGGAAAAGTTTATGCGAATTGTCGGGAAAGAATATTTGCAGCAAGTAATTGGACCATTTGTACGCAATATTGTAAGAGAGAATCCCAACATTGAAATTAATCCAACAAAAGTTCCAAAAGAGACAATTGAAGAGAATCACGCGTTACTTATAAAATATATGACTGCTCTATGGAATTTGATTCAAAATTCAATTGACGACCTTCCATATGCTTTCAAGAGAATTTTCCATCATTTAAGACTGGAACTTATTGATAAGTTAGGTCAAAATGACAAAGAAGTTCGAAATAGTATAGCTGGATTCATCTTTCTTCGATTTTTTTGTCCAAGTTTGTTGAATCCTAGACTTTTTGGTATTTTAGAAAGAAACCTTGAGTACCCAGTTCAAAGATCAATTACATTGATAGCTAAGGTTTTAATGGCCTTTGCGAGTCGCAATAAATTTGGAATGAAAGAACCATGGATGATTACTATGAATGAATTTGTGGATGATCATATTCATGAAATAAAGGAATACTACCATAAAATAACTTTGAGAGGTCAGGATATTAAAGAAATTGATTTAGATAGTAGCTTTTATCCTGCTAGTCCATGGCTCAAATGCAATAGTCCATTGAGGGAGCGAATTAGTAAGAAATATTTATTGGATCAGTATGTTAATTATGGAAGATATCTATTATTTTGGAGTCGAACTTTAAATCCCGATAAAACTTCAGTTACTACAGCCTTAAATGAATATCTAAATGATTTAGGTAAGGTTTTCGAAGCTGATGAACATAATTCTCTGATAAAGGATACTATGGAAGCATTTACACTTCATTTCAATGTGACACAAACGTGCTACAAAAATGTCACCAGAATTGTGGATAGCTTACAAGATCCTGAAGTTTTTGATCATTCCAAAATTGAATCATATATAAATCATATACATCTCCATTGGGATTCTGATACAAACTCACTATCTTTTACCTCTGATATCGGACCAGAACCAATTGAAAGATCATCTATGAAAATATCCCCAACTGATTCAGCTAGATCTGACGATGATCTTTCTGCTACATTCACAAATGATAGTTTTTCTCCTGTTTCACCTCAAACATCGGGATCAATCAAATTGGCTAAGAAAATCCCAAAGTGGTTTAAGGAATTAACTTTGAAATAAACAAGAGGTTTGTTTTCCTTATTATTTATTTTATATATTTATTTTTAGTATATAGATTAAGAGTGTAGGTATACACCTTGGAATATTTTACTCATTTATATTTTGATTTTATTAGAATTGTGGAGTGTGTGAATAAATTTTCAGTGTGTTTTTTCCCATGCTTTGATTAACCAAAATTCCTTTTCCTGTTAGTAATTTTACTTGTACCAATTGTACGCACATATGCATAGTATATTTAATAGAATTTTAATTACAAAGAGACTATTCTCTACTCTCTGTATATAATACTGTTATCAAGTTGCTTTTACTAACAGAGTATCTGCGGGACATTCTTAGACAATAAGGCGGAGATATAGTATCCACCGCGTACTATATGCCGAAGTACGCATACATACATTTTACATAATATGAAAAACAAAACATCAATTCTACCCACATGTATGTTGGAATCTTTATAAAGCAATTGTAAAATATATTACAAGGACATTTTAAGTAAAATATATCTACATTAATGACGTGTTGGATTTAATGGACATTTAGGAAACTCTTGCCGTCTAACTACACGTGAAGAGCTATCAAATTATGGCTACATCGAACAGAAGATGGCTCGTATATCGAGATTTAATGCTATTTGTAAGAATTATAAAATTGATTCTGTTTTGATATGCGTTAAAACTGAGACATAATTTATCTGGTAATTGCTACGTACAATTCTGGCAAAGCTTTTATTTTCTTCACTCTGTCATATGCTTATTCCTATGGAAATTATGTTATTATGTCTGTAGTACATACATACATAGTCAAATAGTCATATAATTACATATTTGACATTATTGATAGAGCGCATATGGTATTAGGAAATAGTTGTAAAGGCCTAGAGGTGGTTCACTAGTGTAGTGTTGAAAGTTCGTTAAGTTCAAATTTTATTTTATTATTTTTTATTTTTTCTAGTTTCAATTATATTCGGATGGGGAGGGTTTTTTATTTTTTCTCCATATATATTTTTGTTTCCCTATTCTTTTCTACTACTATCTTCATTTCCCTTCTGATCTAACTTCAATTACATTTGCACCAAGTTCAAGATGATCAAAGGATGGACCAAAAAGGTATGCTGTCACCATTTGTTGTTGGAGAAAATTTGTTGTTTTCGAAGAAAAAAAAAAATATAGATTGGTTGCGTACTAATATTTCATTTTCGATAGATATCACAACTTAGTCGATCAAAAAATAATGAAAAAGGATCAAAAAAGAAAGATGGGGAGAAAAAGTCTAATACTGTTGCATCCTCGTCGTCGTCAATTCGGTCAGAATCGTCGTTTTCTTCACTAAAGAAGGATTCACGAGAGAGAGAAGTTAAGGTACGTGACACCTCATCAAATTCAACCCCTTCTTCAAAACCATCACTACAGAATAATACACAACAATCTTATTATTCATCAAATTCCATGATCTTACCATCTAGTCCGACACTACAGCAATCAGGAGATGATTTGACATTTAACAATCGCAACTCAATTGGATCTTCTATATCTCCTCACTTAATAATAAGTCCTACTGGTCATGTGCCGCCTGGATCAACAGAAGTTATGCCACAGGATATCGACTTATCACCTACGGGCCAGAATCCCCCACGTCCATCGCTAGAATGGTTAAATGGAATTGATGGAATCAAGTCACCGAAGAGACTTAGTTCATCGAGAATTGACACTTCAGACCATAAAGAACTCACAATGTTACCAAACTTCAATCAAGTGTCCGTTAAAGATAGAACGGATTTGTTTTTTAAGAAGATTGAGCAATGTAATGTAATGTTTGACTTCAACGATCCAGACTCTGACATTGTTGGTAAAGATATTAAACAGATTGCTCTCAATGAACTACTCGAGTATTTTTCAGTTCAACGAGTCACAATAACTCCCCAAATGTATGAAGCCGTCGTTAATATGTTTGCTAAAAATATTTTCAGATCGATACCTCCTCCAGTAAATCCTTTTGGTGATATATACGATCCTGATGAGGATGAGCCCATATTCGAAGTTGCCTGGCCACATATGGAATTAGTTTATGACTTTTTTCTCAAATTCATCGAATCGCCAAACTTTAATCAAGATATTGCTAAGCGCTATATTGATACTCAGTTTGTCCAGAATTTAATAGATCTTTTTGATTCAGAAGATCCTCGAGAAAGAAATTGTTTGAAAACTACCACGCATAGAATCTACGGGAAATTTTTGACGTTACGTTCTTTCATCCGCCGTTCATTTAACAATGTATTTTTTAGATTTCTGTATGAGACAGAAAGATTCAATGGTATTCCAGAAATTCTTGAGATTCTTGGAAGTATCATTAATGGATTTGCATTACCATTAAAAGACGAACACAAGATCTTTTTAAGTCGGGTATTAATACCACTTCATAAAGTCCGATCATTGGGACTATACACTTCGCATCTTTCCTACTGCATTATCCAATTTCTTGAGAAAGATTCTTCTCTCACTGAAGAAGTTATCATGGGGCTATTAAGATATTGGCCTAAAGTCAATAGTTCCAAAGAGGTTCTGTTTCTAATAGAAATCGAAGATATTTTCGAAGTTATTGAACCACATGAATTTGTCAAGATCCAGATTCCTTTATTTGTCCAGCTTGCCAAATGTATTTCAAGTCCTCATTTTCAAGTTGCAGAACGTGCTCTTCATTTCTGGACCCAAAAATACTTTTGCAGTTTAGTTACTGACAATGCCGAAGTCCTTTTACCTATTCTTTTCTCCGCCTTGCATGAAAATCCCACAGCACATTGGAATCAAACTATTCATCTTATGATTTACAATGCAACAAAACTATTTATTGATAACACACCTAAGCTTTATGATCAATGTGCTCTAATTTACCAGCAAAGTAGAGAAGCAGCTGAGTCAAAAGAAAAATTAAGAAACGAATACTGGGCAATTCTGGACCAAAAAGCAAGAAGCAATCAAAAATCTAATCAAGAATCTACACAAGAATTTACCCAGGAATCCATCCAAGAACCCAAACTAGAACTCAAACAAGAATCCAATCAAGAATCCAATCAAGAATCCAATCAAGAATCCAATCAAGAATCCAATCAAGAATCCAATCAAGAATCTAAACAAGAATCTAAACAAGAATCGAATCAAGAATCGAATCAGGAATCGAATCAAGAATCCTCACCTCCTCAACTTGAAAACGAAACTCTTTTATCTACAGATACAAACGATGTTGTTTCTATTTCAGATGGAGGATCGGAAAAGTAATAAATTTTCAAAACGTTTACAACTTTATATAGTGTCTCTGAAACTAATATTCTTCGTTTATATATATAACTATTAATATTATTACGAATACATATACGCACACTCACACACATACGTCCCCGATTAATTTACACGGTCACAATAGAGGAGAGTTATTTTCATTTATTAATTATTATTATTTTAACATCATGACAAGGTATTTTAATTTCATTGATTTATTTATTTCACACTCTACGATATTTATAATGTTAAATAGTTACCATGATAAACTACCCCTACAAACCCTAGCCTTATTGAAAAAAAAATACTGGATCATGAAAACTAGGAACATCCCAATAATTTGGGCACGAAATTGGGAGTAAGCACGTTATTTTTTTTTTTTATGTTCTCTTCTTCAAAGAATAGAAGGAAGATTTATTTATTCACTAATGGGCAAAAATACAGATAAACTATTTATTACACAATCAGAATGGAGTAGTGCGGATCTCCATGCAGCTAGTGGTGGTAAACGCAATGAAGTGTCGAAGCAAATGACCGTTCAGGCTAGCGCAATGCCTTTTTGGACTTGTAGCATTAGTCAACAACCAATTGATAAAGGATGTGGGGTTTGTGATGATGAAGGGCATGTTTTTGATATTAAGAATATTATGCCATATGTTTCTAGACAAGGGATTAATCCTGTGACAGGGAAAGGGATGAAAAGGGAGAGTTTGATTAAGTTGGATATTATGGAGGAGGACGAAGGAAAGTATATTGATCCGGTAACTTTTAAGCAGTTTCAAAGATTGTCGGACGTCGTTGTGATTAGACCTTCGGGGAATGTGTATTTTGCGACAACCATTAAAGATATGTGTTTGAAAACAGGAAATTTAGAAGACTTGGTGTCAGGAAAGAAATTTCAAAAAGAAGACGTGATACATTTGAAAGGAGGAGTGGGACTGTTGCAAAAGTCTGAAAAATCACAAAAAAGGGAGAGAGATGAAAAAGAGTTGACGAAAAATAAAAGAGCAAAGGGTGTTCAAGCTTCAAATCTGGAAGATATTGAGAGTTCAAATCAAACTGTAAGCAAATCTTTGACTACTCATCATATGGCCGCATCTGCTACTTCTACAGCCATATCAGTTTCTACTTCCAGCAAATTTCAAACAATCCCGCTTGAACAATTACTTAAACCCAAACGGTTTCCTGGTCCAGGATATGCCATCCTTGAAACCAACATTGGAACTCTCAACCTCGAACTCTGGTCCCAATATTCACCCAAAGCTGTCTACAATTTTGTATATCTCGCGAAACAAAACTATTTCGACGGTCTAACATTTCATCGTAATATTAAGCACTTTATGATTCAAGGTGGTGATCCTTCTGGTACTGGTCGTGGAGGTCCTCAAACCCGTACTGCGTTCCCCAATAATGCTCCTTTTAAAGATGAAACGAATTCGCCTTACAAATTCGATGCTCGAGGACTCTTGGCAATGGCGAATAAAGGGAAAAATACAAATACTAGTCAATTTTTTATCACGTACGGAAGCAGGTTGCCTCATCTTGATAATAAACATACCATCTTTGGGAAAGTTGTAGGTGGATTATCATACTTGGACGATATGGAACGGATGCCAGTCGATGCGAGCGATCGACCAAAGAAACCCATCACAATTAAAGAAGTTCGAATATTACTAGATCCATTTGAAGAGAAAAAAGACAATCCCACCACTGTTACCCCATCTGAAGAAGACAATACACCTTGGTTAAAAAAGTCAGTAATTTCTGATTCAACAACTGTCGGGAAATATATGAAACCTATCCCAACGAAACTCGCCATTACCACTAATCCAAAAGATGATGATGATGATGATGACAGTAGGTGGAAGCAACGACAGAAGAAGAAAACTAGCATTTCTAAAAGTTCTTTTGCAGGATGGTAAATTCACAAAATAACTGTCGTTCATATTATTTATTTGTATATATCAAGAAAATATTGTAAAGCTATTTGCCATACAAAATATGCTTGAAAAATGACAATTAAAATTCATTTATTATTATGTTTCTTTAATAAATAAATAAAAAACACGCACACACCTTCCCACTAATATAGGTCAATTGTAATCAAGACACTGTCCTTTTTTTTTTTTTTTTTTTGCCGTTACAAAAGTCAAAATTAAATTAAACCTCTTTCCAAGGTATTTTTTTTTCCTTGTATGTTTTAAATTTCAGCATGGTTGGATGTTAGTTGTCATAGAAAATTGACGACCGACAAAAAAAAACCCCCATTTGTGTTTTTAAAGTTTTGTTTATTTATGGAGTGACCCCTTTTATCTATATATATTTTTTTTGTTTGTTTCTTAAGAAATTAAAGGGATATATATTCTTAGTAGATTTGTAAAAACTGTATTGGATTCTACTAGATAAAATAAGTTTGTATATAGTGGGTGTCAATATATATATATATATATATAGCTTCAAGACTTTGAAATATGTATATACACATATCCAGGTGAATGGGAAAAGAAGGTGAATCTATGTTAAATTAAAAGTACATTATGCACATTTTACGGCACTAAAGTTGGGTTTTTTTACACTATATAATTACGTTTTTAAACTACAATTAGATCTACTGCTTTACAATAATTCATCAAAGATCTGATTCTAGTATAAAAAACATTTTTTTCTAAGACACATCTGAAGCCATATAACATGACATGAAAAAGTTCTATTACCAGGTAGTAATATATATAATAATAATAATAGATAAAAACAAAAATTAAAATATTAAGATTTTATTGTTTTAATTTAGAAAATGGATGATAATCTTACATGTATTAAGTGAGGAAATCAACAAGAACGAGTCAGACCATTCTCTATTATAGTACACCTCTACAAATTCGTAGTCAGCCGTACCAAGAAAAAAACTCTTACCATACGTGTTTATTCTATTTCTAATTAAAATATATATATATATATATATATTTTTAAATCGTATATCAAAACAACCCGATGTAATCAATTACTATTCTTGTATGTGTGGTTTAAACAAACTAAACAAAAATTGTTGGAATAATTTTAAATAATTATTATTTTTTTTTCTTGGCTTCAAAAATGAATGGTTTGTTGTAATATGAGATTGTCATAAGTGTGTGCATTCAGTGATGATGGTGGTGGAATCTAGGTTTTTCAAATACTTTGCTTTTTTTTCAAATATTTACTTACTTATTTAAATAGGTAGGTAGTTAGACATGTAATACATTTCTTACTTCAGAGAAGAGAGGACATATCGGCTCAAACTCTTAACTTCATGATATAAAATGAAAAGAAAAAAAATATATATATATACTATAACAGATCAAATTTTTAGCTAAGAACAAAAAGATTTGTAAAAATTTGATAATAAAACATTCAATTTGAAAAAAAAAAAAAAAAAAAGAAAAAAATAGAAAGTGTCAATTCATAAAAGTACATTTACCATAATACAATAGTTGTGTAATAAAAAAAAAATAGCAGCAAAATGGCGTTGAGGTACTAAGTGTAGGTAAGAGGATGGTATTTGTAGTTTAATAGGTATATACGGTAATGTTAATACAATAAGAGCTTTGATATACTCCTAGAATGATATCTAACTGCCTCTTACAGAGGCAATTTAAAAAGGCATTTTTTGGTTTTTGTTTTTCAGTCCACTATTTCAACTTATATCAAGACTTACACCTAGAAACAATCTTCATAGGTAGATTCATAATATTACATAATATTTATTATATATATATATATAAACTTTTAAATTCATAAATCAAAACCGCTATTATTATTATTATTTTTTTCGCGTTTTTTACATATCGAATCAGAATATTTATTGAAGAAGGAAAAACATATGGTAGGAAAAATGAATATGGCTCAGTAATTTCCTACATTTACCTTGATCTATTTTAGCATGAAAAAATAAAGAACGGCAATGAGATATGGCTATTTTGAAAGTTTGTATATGTATGTACGGGTGAGGGTGGGGGGAAGGAGGATGTGCAAATATTTGTTATAAAAAAAAAGTCAAAAACTATAATTGAATTTTAGGATAAACCAAGAAATATTTAAAATTCTCATATTTTACAAACAAGTAAAAAAAAAAAAAAAGAAGAAGGAGCAAAAATTGGCTTTTTCTTTTTTTATTTTTCATCATCATTAAAAAATAAATTTGTGGCATTAATGTATATGTTGCAGATTTTGAAATATATAAATCTTGAAATATACATAAAATGATGATTTTGTTCTTATATTTGTTTTATATTTTGATATATATATTTCTTGTTTATATATATATTTTATTGTATTTCAGAAAAGAAAAAAAAAAAAAAAAAAAAAAAAAAAAAAAAAAAAAAAAAAAAAAAAAAAAAAAAAAAAAAAAAAAAAAAAAAAAAAAAAAAAAAAAAAAAAAAAAAAAACAATTTAAATAGTAATATTTTTGTTTGAAAATGAAAATAGGTAATATAGCTGATAATGATTCAAAGTCTCAGGTCGAAACACATGAAAACCAGTTTGGGACTGAGGAAGTTCATAATGGAAAAAATGAATTTATGGGATATGGACCTACACAAGAAGAGCTTTTAACATTGAGAAAAGTCTCTGATAGACTTCCTTGGGCAGCTTGGTCAGTTGCACTAGTAGAATTGGGAGAACGGTTTACTTACTATGGTATTACAGGACCATTTCAAAATTATATGCAGAATAAGAGAGGAGGGTTAAGACCAGGAGCTATTGGACTTGGACAACAAAGATCATCAGCATTGTCGTACTTTTTCCAGTTTTGGTGTTATGTTACACCTATTTTCGCAGCAGTTATATCGGATAATTATTGGGGAAAGTATAAGACTATTTGTGTGTTTTCGGGAGTTTATGTTTGTGGGATACTTGTTCTGTTTTTGACTTCGCTTCCTGTATCTATTGAAAATGGCGCTTCTTTGGGAGGACTTATTGCTGCGATGATTATTATTGGATTGGGTACAGGAGGGATTAAAGCTAATGTTGCGCCTTTGATTGCAGAACAGTATACAGTTACAAAGCCGTTTGTACGGACTCTAAAAAGTGGGGAGCGAGTGATTGTTGATCCTCCTACAACTATTCAATCAATTTTTATGATTTTCTACTTATGTATTAATATTGGTTCACTTTCTGCTATTGTTACTACTGAACTTGAACTTCATGTCGATTTCTGGGCTGCTTTCTTATTGCCTTATTGTTTCTTTTTCATTGCAATTCTTTCATTAATTCTGGGTCGTAAGCATTATGTTAAAAGACCGCCAATAGGATCTGTTATTCCTGACTGTTTTAAAATTATTTGGATTGGAATGAAAAATGGATTTTGTTTGGAGAAGGCACATCCTTCTGTTCGCTTGGCACAAAGGTTACCTGAAGTTCACTGGTCCGATTTATTTGTTGACGAAGTTCATCGAGCTTTATTAGCCTGTAAAGTGTTTATTGCTTATCCAGTTTACTGGGTTGTGTACGGACAAATGATCAACAACTTTGTGTCTCAAGCAGGTACCATGAACACACACGGAATTCCTAACGACATTATGCAAAACATTGATCCTATTGCCATTATCATTTTAATTCCCATAATAGAACATCTAATTTATCCATTTCTAAGAAAAATTGGTATTCCCTTTAGACCCATTACTCGAATTACATTTGGATTTTTTTTCGCTTCTCTATCAATGGCATATGCCGCCATTGTACAACATCTTATATATTCAGCAGGTCCTTGTTACACTGAACCTCTTAAATGTCCTGCCTCTGACAATGGTACCATTCCCAACAGTGTACATGTCGCAATTCAAACCCCTGCCTATTTCTTCATTGCACTTTCCGAAATCTTTGCTTCTATTACCGGTCTTGAGTACGCCTACACAAAAGCTCCAGCCAACATGAAATCTTTCATAATGTCAATGTTTCTTTTCACTAATGCTATTGGTGCTGCTATTGGTATTGCCCTTTCTTCTACCGCAGTGAATCCAAAATTAATTTGGATGTACACTGGTCTGGCTGGTGCAACTGTAGTTGCTGGCATTATGTTTTGGTTGTTCTTCAAGAGATACAATAAAGTTGAAGATGAATTGAATGCTATTGATAGCGACTATTTAGACAAAACAAATAAGGAAATTGAGGCTGTTTCTGATGAAGAAACCCATCAAAATCACTAATTAACGTTTGGAAGCTATTTTTGTTTGGTCTTGCTGTTCACACCGTGTATATATAATAAGAAGAATTTAACAATAATAAAAATAATTATATGTACTGAAAGACTAATGAGGTTTCTTTCTTTCCATGAATTATCCTAAAATAGTTGGCTTGAAATCACTAGATATGACCAAAATCAGACTTTAGCATTTAATCTAATTCCCACCATAGTATATCTTGACATTATCAAGAATATAGCGGTACCAATGTATAAAGATCCAGTAAAAATGATGAGGTTGTTATAGTTTGAGCCTTTAATTAAAGCACCAGATAATGGGACACCTAATAATATACTAAAACTAGTAACAAAAAACATTGTTCCATACCGTTTTCCATAATCTTTTGCTTTACAAATCTGACCACAACATACGGGGGCAAGAGACAGTACAGCGCCGTTGCAAAACCCATGAAGGACAGTGAATAAAATTAAGCTAGGAGTGGATTTACCAAAGGGAAGCCAGATGACAAAGATTGTAAGTGCGGCACAGATACAGATGAAGATAAGAGTATTGAAACGTCCGAGACGGTCGGCTATTACTCCGGGAACATAACGACCAAGCATACCAAAACAATTAAGAATGGTCAATAGGGCATAGGAAAGTGTTTCTGATTTGCCTTGGGCTAGAGCATAAGAAGTAAGGAAAGTAACACCGATTACAACTGCTAATTCGCCTAAAAAGTTGGCCATAGTTAACCATAGAAACCGTAATTCAGTAAGAGATTTGAAATCTACGATATTAGAAATTTTGAATTCAAATTTAGGACGTTCTAAACGAGGCTTGAGGAGTACTATAGATAAAGTTAGTACACCAAGACAAATAAATCCAGCAATTCGAATGGCCCAAGCAAATCCAACAGATGTATAAAGATTTCTTAACAGAATAGGGAAAATAACACCGCCTAAGCTTCCACCGATGGTGGCCGCACCCAGGGCAGCACCACGCTTGCGATTAAACCAATGCCCAACAATAGCAATCAACGGCGTCATAAGCATTCCTAGTCCCAATCCACCACACACACCCAATGCAAGAAAAAACTGATAATAAGTTTCCGAAACACTAACCATCATAATCCCCAAAACATAGATAATAGTTCCAATAATAGTCAAATGGTATGGGCCAAATGAATCAAAAACAGGACCAGAAAACCCTGATAGAACGTAACCTAAGAAAATGAATACTGATACAATCCAAGAGACTTGAGATTCGGAAAGATTTTCAAGTTGATGTGAACCGATATAGGCTTGAACTGCTCCGATTGAATTAATAAACCCAAGTACGGCGATTAGACCGAAGAAGCTTCCCAAAACCACTCGCCAGGCCATCCAACCTCCTTCAGGAAATTGGTCTGAATCAATCAGTAACACATTGCTATCATTGTCCAAAGCAGTGTTGAAACTAACTTGTGTTTCATGCTGTGCTGCTGATGATGAAACCCCAGCATCATTTGAAATATATGTCGTTAGTTCATATGATTGTGTTCTATCACCTCGCAGTCTTACTGTCTCTGGTTTAAACACTTGAACTTCAGTCTGTAATAGTGATGACATTATCTCTATTATTATTATATACACAATTCTATGCCTAAATCAAGAAGAGCAAAAACTATGACTGAGAGAATTTCCGGAAAAATAAAATCAATAAGTAGAAAAAACTTATAACTTATATATGACTGAATACTATTTCTCGAGAAATAAAATGAATCATCTTTCATAACCCCATCCAAACAGAGAGATACCACGTTAGACGGTCAAACAGCTGTAGGAACAGGGGATGATTCAGCGCTCAGAGAGGAAAAGAAAAACATATTATTATGTAATTATAATATAATAAATTATAATTAATAAATTAGTCATTGTTTAGATAATATTGTGTTTATTAGGCACATAAGGCTTTTATTGGCATTAAAAATGGATGGTTTAACTAGATACTTTGATTGGTAGTTTGAATGCATAATGACGTATAACACAAGTTGACAACAATTTCATCTAATGTACACACGCTTTATTAAATAGAACCAAATTGAGTAAATCTCAGTGTGAAGTTAGAAACTCGATTGAAGAACAAAATTGTCAAAATCGTCGCGTCACACACATATTAAGAGTTACATTTCCCAAAAAGGAATGTTTATTTTCACCTCTCTCCCCCTCCCCCCCTTTCCGTAAAAATAAAAAACATGTGCACACACAAACACAAACACTACGCTCTATATAATATCACAGTAACAAATTTTATAATAAATTCAATCAAATTTCCTTTTTTTTCTTTCCCCACTTTTATTTATTTATTTTTTTTTTAATTTTTTGGGAGGGACTGTAAAGAGAACGAAATTGATATATAATGACTTTAGAGGAAACTGTTAGTGATTCGATAAAAGGAACTGCTGCTGCTACGGCTGTTGCTGTTGCTGAGCCAGACGAAATTATTAAGGAGGTGAGTGCTAAGAGAGGGTTGGAGGATGATGGGGATGATGCGGTGGAACAACAAACAATGAGAAAGAAGGTGAATCAATTGGATGAAAAGGATATTTATGGTGAGGAGGATGAAGATGAAGATGAAGATGACGATGGAGAGGAAGATGATGCTGTCGAGGACACTCCTGCTACAGAAGATGAACCTCCTGTTACTACAAATCTCGAAGAGAATGACGAGGAAGATGAGGATGACGAGGAAGACTATGATGATGAGGAGGATGACGGTGACTTTGATGAAAAGGTTCTTGATGAAGACGAAGATGACGACGATGATGATATTGGTGATGAAGACGAAGAATAAAATTTTTTATATTCTGTTATTCTCATGTATTTCTATTATTTAATATAAGATGATGTAAATTTATCATAATCGTTTGCTTTTTTTTTTGGTTTGTTCACTATCTAACTACAAACATAATAACAATTGGCTTCAAATTCTCTGTTGTGGTTGTGGTTTTATTATATAGACCTGCTCATATTGTGCACAATGGCTACCTACGTAGGGAGCGCATAGTGAACAAAAGGAATTGGGGAAGGTTAGGGAGGAAGAATTAATAATATTGTAAAAAAAACTTAAAATTATTAAATTGTACTAAATTTAAGAGAGAGAGATTCTTCAACAACATTCAATTTCACACATTGCGCAATCGGGTAAAACCCCCCGAATGAAGTGGGGTATATTGCTGATTGAATGGTTCCAAATGTTGTTTGTTTTTGTTTGAGTCTTCAATTGGACAATAACAAGGTGTTCAGGAAGGTTCAGTAGGTCGTGCTACTTGTTATGTTTGTACAAAGGTAAGGTACCTATGGGATAATTATAGAACACTGAACCTGTTGGGACAAATTATTCTCACCCGCCGCCTTCTTTATTTTAATTGCTTCGTCCTAGAATTAAAGTACATTCACATGTATGTTGTTATTCAATAATGTTAATGCCGGTAGTTGGAGGAGGGATTATTGAAAGAACGTATATTAATTCATTGCTTGTATCAATTCGAAATTTATTATTTGGGATTAAGGTTAGACCGATTGGGATATATTACGTTGTGGGGTTGACGTCGTTGGTTTACGTGTTTGGGCCTAGTATTGTTGGTGGATTGAAAGGGTTGTTGGGCACGTCATCATCAAATAAAGAAGATAAAATGTTGTTAAGGAACAAGAAGAAAGCAGCAAGGTATACAGTTGGATTGTATAATCCTGCAAATGACTGTTTTGCTAATGCGAATTTGCAAGCATTGTCATCGTTAAAACATTTGTTTGAATATATTACGACATTGTCAGTTATGGTGCCAGTAAATATGAAGATTGTCAGGAGAAGGAAAAATGGTGAGAGTGAATGTAGCCCGATTGAAATGACACAGGCGGTAGGTGTGGTCATTAAGCAGTTGAATGAACCTATTGTTGTGCCCAAATCGTTGTCGCCCTGGACTATACTTGGACAGTTGGAAAAGTTTTATGATTCGAGAATTTCAAGAACTCAACATGATGCGCATGAATTATTACATTTGATTTTGGAAGCTTTAGAAACAGAACATGGAAGAATAGTTGATTATTATGAGAATGATCAAATGATGAAAACAATGGAGGGTGATGATAATGGAGGGGAACAGGAGGAAGAAGAGGAAAAAAAGAAGAGAAATGTACCTAATTTTCCGTTTAAAGCTTGTACAACTGATAGAATTGTATGTTTGAAATGTGGTCATTCTCCACCAAGTGCTGTATCTCCTTTCCTAGTGTTGTCTATTATGGTACCTCAAAAACGAGCTACTAAACTTACTTCCATGCTTGACAATTTTTCTCGTCCCGAAATCATTCATGACTACGGTTGTCCCAAATGCCGAATCACCCATGTTCTTAATTCACCAATTGGAACTTTTGATCCTAAATTTGTTGAAGAATTACGACAATTCCAAGATTCCAGAAAAACTACTACTAATGATAACGATGATGATTATGATATTCCTCCATTATTAGATTCTCAATTACCTAAACATGTTGTTTCTAGTATTTCAAAAGGTACAGAATTTAAACAGTTACCAGAGATTTTAGCAATACATTTGTCAAGAAGTATTTACGGAGGGTATGGAGCATCAAGAAACTCTTGTAAGGTTGATGTTGCAGAATATATTGAGCTTACAGAAGAGTCAGCAGCAGTAAAGGATGATAGTAATGTTACTACACCAGTCAATTCATTTGCTTCAGCTAAAGAAAAATTGTTAAAGTCAAGGAAAACAAAAGTTATTTATAAACTGATGGCCATGATTAGACATAAAGGTACACATTCGGCAGGACATTATGAATGTTTTAAACGGAAAGAGTTTGAATGGTGGTTAGATCATTTGAATACTAATATTAATAGTAATGAAACAACACCTAATCAATCGAATCAAACATTATCAACATCATCATCTGATAGTAGTAATAGTAGTAGTAATAATAATACTGAAGAGGTCAAGAATGACGATGGTGAAGAAGATCAAGGTAAAATTATAGGACCAAAGCCTTCAACCGGTGGTGAAAATACTAATAATGGCCAACTTCCATTCCCAGCAGATTTCGCTGCAACATCAAAGCTTTCCCACAAACACAAAATCGATGTGGTTATGTCTAGTTCCACATCTTCATCACTCATCTCACTTCTCTCCCAACAACAACCAGAACTAACCACTAACAATCTCCGACCAACCACAATTGTAACTGGATCAACATCAGGTAATGGTAATCTAGGAATATTGCAAGAAAATGGTAGTGGCGGTGAAAGAATAGATTCAAAAGTTAAAAGAGTATTTGGACAAGATGTTGCACCACCAAGTACAAGGGAATGGTGGAAAATAAGTGATGAAAAAGTATGGGAATGTAGTACCAAAGAAGTTCTTAAAGAAGAAAGTGGAGCATATTTGTTGTTTTATGAACGACTTTAAAAAAAAAAAAAAAAAAAAAAAAAAAAGTTGCTAAATTATATTGAAAAAATTCATAATCATTATTATCATCATCATATAACGAATTCACATTTTTAACTTTCTTTTTCTTCGTCTTCTTCTTCCTTTAATTTAACTAATCTCCTTCTCACCTCTTTCCCAAACCCATACAAATCAGGGTCCGGTCTATTCAACAACTGTCTTTCTAACACATCCAACCCTATACAATTAGGCAACGTATGATGAAAAACCCTAATGCCTTCTACCATCAATCCGCCATCATCACTCTCATTATTATTGCCACCTGTTTGTACTTTCAAAGATGATGAAGATGATTTCATGGGTTGAGGTTCAGATAATGGAATATGACGCTCACCAAGTATTACATAGTGGGGTGAAGAAGTGGAATAGGATCCATGTAGGACTATGTCGAACCGTATCCCAAGCAGCAATTGGGATTCAGATCTGCTTCCGTCTGCAGTGGTGGGGTAGTGAACCTGGAACCCAGTCACACCAACCAACCTATTAACAGTTTCAAACAATCGGTTATCTTGCACATCTCTCCTCTCATCACCAACACTAAAAGGTAAATCCTGAGAAAAAGAAGAAGAAATTGAAGATGCAATTGTGGTACTTGACAGTAACATTTCATATTCTATTTCAAGTTCAGAAACAGTTTCTTGAAGTTTATGAACTTAACATAACACAAAAACAAATCATACCCCCCACCAGCCACACACACAAAGAAAATAAATGTTAGTAGATGATGTTGGTGGTATTAAAAAAAAAAAAAGGACTTACTTTGTGATTGGAGTAAGTCGAGTTCAGTTGTCATCTTTTATTGTTAGACAAGCTTCATATCTTGTAAATATGAATGGATAAAAACAAACGTAGGAGGTAATACACGTAGGGGAAAATAAAAAGTAGAAAATAAAAATGGTGACAACAAAATAATCAGTATAGAAAACAAAACAATAACAAAAAATAACAAAATCTATATAGAACAAAACAAAGATTCATATGAATATAAATGTAAAGAAAGAGGTTTCATTGACCGTCAGCAAAAGAACTTTCCAATCCACTGTCCAAATGGACTACATCACCATATCTCACAATTTCAATACCAAATCCTTCTTCATCACTCAACATATCCAAGGACTCCAAAGGCTTGTCACCCAACACCACACAGAGTTCCATAACCGAGGTATTACCAGGATGTTTATCCAAGTCCAACAAAATGCTCCCAGATTTCGTTTGATGAGAATGAAGGGATTCATTTTTAAGGACCCAGTTTTTCAAGGCTTTTACATATCCACCGTGGGTTACTATTAGGATAGAATCGTGGTTATGGGATTGGGATTGTTGAAGGATGGTTAGGAGAAATTGGGTTATGCGAGCAGTTACTTCGGATCGGGGCTCGCCGTATTGGTCAAGTCGCTTACCCTCTGATTGGGCTTTAGCACGGGCATCGACAGCCTTCATATTCTCCAATTCTCCCATTGCCCGTTCCCTTAATTCCCTAGTATAAACCACATCTTCCATCACCTTCTGGTTTTGTTGAGATTCTTGCATCACATACATTGTGGTATCTCTGCATCTATCTAAATCAGACGAACAAATTTTATCAAATACAATGTTTTGACGGTCTATCCATTGACCTAGTTGTCGACTTTGAGATATACCGAGTGGGGTTAGGCCAGAGTTGAAATGGCCTTGAAGGATTTTGTTTTGGTTATGAAAGGTTTGGCCATGTCGAACAATGTAGAGATTGACTGTATGTGATGTTGACGCCGTCATTACTTTTTGGTATCGGTGGAATTGGATGGTGATAGGGGGGCTGGGATGGTTAGATAAAACAAAGTAGTGATTATGTAATAAATGACAAAATTACAAAATAAAAATTTAAAAAAAAAACGCGTTCCGAAACGCGATTTATTTTTTTTTAAAAAAAAAAAAAAAAAAAAGATAGAAAAAAACATAATAACATTAGTAAAACTAACAACTAAACCGCAAATAAAAAAAGGGAATATTTATATTATAGGACGTGTTAAAAAAGAATATTTTTTTGTTTACTCGTCGTAGGCATCATTTTTGGTGGCAGCGTATTGAGCTTTTTCGGATTCATAACGTTTCTTGTCTTTGGCAGCCTTGTCCTCATAAGGACCTTTGTCCTCAGCTGAAAGACTTCTCCATCTTTCACCAAGAATACGACCAATTTGGCCAAATGCAATACCTGGGTTTTCCGAACGAACTAGCTCACGGTTTTCTGAAGCAAAGAACATGTAGGCAGAAAGTGCACGCTTAGGAGCATTGGGGTCTAGCAAATAAGAATTGTTAGTATTTGCTTTGATAATAATAAGCAGCGCTGTAGTACATACCCTTCTTCTTCTTCTTGATTTCTTCTCTTGATCTTCTGGTAGTTTCCTTGGGCATGATGATAAAAATATTATGGGCTGTGTAGCGTGGTTAGTAAGAAAGGAACGCGAAGTTAGGGAGAGAGAAAAGACATACAAATATAACACGTGAATAAATAAATATAAATAAAAACAGGGTAAATGAAAAAAGACCAAAAAGGGGAAAAAAAGAGAAGAAAAAAAGAAGGGAAAAAAGGCAGGGAAAATTGAGCAGAGGCAGTAGAATTTATAGGCAGAGAGGGAAACTCAAAGTGTTGTATAATTTCTTTTTCCCTCTCCCCCTTTTACAACAAAAAGAACTGCTACTGCTAATGCTACATATATTTTCTATGTACACACAACCCAACCACCAGTAGCAGCCTCAGCCTAATTTTTTTCTACTGTGCAGCCTATTTCACACACTTCCATCTCTCTACCCTCTGCCCCATTTTACTCTCTTCCTTTATCCCAACCATAAAATTCCCCTACTCCCAACCTTCATTTACATACCCATCTTGACTATATCCATCTCTCCCTTTCACTCGCTATCCTTCCTCTTGTCGTTTTTGTTCCTATCTATTTGATTTGCTGTTAATATTGCAACAATCGCTGGCATTTCTTTTGCTGTGCGTAATTCTCAGAATTACCTGTTAATGTGTACTATTTTTATTAATTTGTACTAAATATTTTATATTCCGCCGGATTACGTCACCCATCATTCTTGCCCCTCTCTTTTGCTGACTCATGTATTACTGTATGCTTATCCTATTCTTTCTTATCTAAAGTTGTAGTCAGTCATTTTGCCATTATGTAATATTCCCAATATTTGTCCCAAGAAAAGAAAAAATTCTTCTTTTTCATCATCATCAAATCCTAGTAAATACCATCGTCATCAACATGGTACAACGAAAACGTAACGTCAATCCGCAACGTGAGAATGTGTCAGACATCAAATCAGATAATGTAGCCAAAAACTTGCTTTTCCATAAATCCAAAAATTACGAAAACACCGGAAAGAAATCTACTGTGAAATCCACAAAGGGCAAGAAACTAAATCCACTTATAGTCAAAAAGGTACATCACACTATCATTTCAAAAGTAAATAAATCAATTTTACTAACCATTGCAATATTATAGAAAAAACCCCGTGTATATACCGAAAAAGAACTAAACCTACCTGTTCTCAACCGTGCAATCCAACCTCAAGGTACCCTCCGACCTCGTGGCAAGAAGGGCAAAGTCTTTGCTACTCCTTCCTCCATGCAACGCATTCTCACCACTGTCACCGAATCAATCGACTCTATTCACGCCAGTAAACTTGAAAAATCTCGTCAAATCGAAGAAATCCGGGAAGCCAAACGTCAAGAAATGGAATTAAAAGAAAAAGCCAAATCCAATTTACTCGAAGATAAAAAAAGTGAATTGAAAAAGAGGAAACGTGAAGGACAAAAATTGAAAAAATCTAATAAAAATATTAGTAGTACTGATAATGATGTTAAGAAATCTCAACCGGATCAGAAAAAGAGAAAGAAGGTTGCATTCGCTTAACTGTTTTTTTGTTCATAATAGAGAGTGTTTTGGGGTTTTGTTGTTTTCTTGGTGTATAGTTGTTGCTGGTTTTATGGATTAGACATTTTATATGTTATTATTTTTATTATGATTATTATTTGGCATCATATATATATGTAATGATTTTATCAAAACGAAAAAAAGTGTATTGATTAGTTTTTTTCATGTCCACATATATTGTTCGCACGGCTGACTTTATTTTCCACTTCATACTCTCTTCCATAAAATCCCACTCCTCCATGAATAATAATAGACCCCCAAAACACGTATATATTTTATATATATTAAAATATATCTATTTATGTATGTATATAACTAACTGGATAGGGACGTGCAATTGTATGTATTTGTGCTTTATTAGTTGAAATCAAAATTTGTTTGTCAGTAATATTTTTGGTCTCAAGTTATTATCTTTCATATAATCACAACCCATTCTTCCATCCACAAAAACTTCCCAACAAAACACCTATATTTTTTTTTTTTTCAATTTAATATATATATACCAAAAATATAGAGTTTTTTTTACATTGAAAAATTAAAAACCGAAAGTTGAAATAAAAAAAAAAAAAAAAAAAAAAAATGCATACATCGTTTATTATTATTTTGTGTGAATGATCTGTGAGTGACAAGAAAAAGAATACTTTTCTTGATTGGGAAATGTATTCCTAGTTTGGCATACTTTGGTTCAGCCTTGCCAAAAACAAATGGTGTGGTTTTGAAATACTTGGGAGGCTCTTATTTTATTTATTTTATTTTATTTTATTTTTTTTTATTTTAGAATTGAATTATGTTGGTAATTTTAAATTATTCTTTCCAAGTAAAGATTTTTATTTCCCTTTGTTGGAATATACCTACAGAGGTAGATACCCAGATACATATGTATGTATATATGACGTTTTGTTAGGTAAAGGTTGTTGAGTATGCGTAATTGTTCATAGAACTTTTATTTGTAAATGAAAGAAACTAAAGAGAACAAAATTTAGATTGTTTTATTAAATAAACTAATTAAAATTCTATTTTATATTTAATATCCTGACTTGTATTCACGTAGAACAACTGGAACAGAGCTAGCAGGCAAACTACCAACTTCAGTAATAACTTTTTTAATGAATGAAGGAGGAGAAACATCGTATAATACTTGGACAACATTTAGTTTTGGTTCCTCTTGCCAGTTTTCTAGTGGGATTGAAGGGATTTTGGGATCTTGAGGATCGATTGAAAGGTTAGCTAGTTCGTTTGCTAATCCCATTTCGTTGAATGTGACAGAGTCTAGTAGTACGCGGTCTGAGAATTTGATCGATTCGCATAGAACTACGACGGGGATGTTACGGGAGTTGGCTGACATTGCTACCATGCCGGAACCAACACGGTTGTAGAGCATGCCGTTTGATAACATGGCATGGGCACCAAGAAATACGGTTGTGACGTCTTCGAGAGCATATGAAAGACCAGTGATGAGGACGTAGGTGGCTTTAATTCCGGATTGTGCTAGTTCCCGTACCAGAGGTTTGCCTTCAAATAAAGGACGTGAATCAACGACAATTACTTTAAAGTTTGTGCCCTGACGATGGGCTTCAATAAGAGTGTTCTTGACAACATGGGATGAGGCATATGTAAGAACGACATCACCATCATTGATACTGTGAACAGCATTTTCGACAATTACTTTGTCTGCATAGTCGAGACGCGCACGAATAAAAGTGTCAATGTCGTCATAAAGACTGGCTTTAGCTTCGTCATCAGTGTAGTCGATACCGAGCTTGGTAATTTCTAGTTTGAGCCAACGAATGGCATTACCCATACTGGTACTCAGGGGTCGAGCCGATTTGAGATGCTCGATTTGGTGACCTAAATGACTGGTCAAATGTCGTGTAAGCGTAGTACCTTCTGGAGTTTCGTAATCTCTAATAACATCTTTAAAAACAAGTAACATCGATCTACATCTATTAAATGATCCAACTACTTTGAAAGTAGAAATTTGTTGTGCAAGGTATATAATGGAAGGATGAACATCTTTGTGTACCGGTGTACTTGGATTGATACAAGAAGATTCGTCCAAATGTCCAAACAAAGCTATCTTTTTCTGTTGTTTTTCTGCTAATACTGGTGATATAGGTTGTTGTTGCTGCTGTACCTGTTGTTGCTGTTGCTGCTGAGTTTGTTGACCAACACCTAATTTCTTCTGCTGTGATTGTTGTTGTTTACCATGTTTCTGTTGTTGTTGCTGTCCACTTTTTGCTCCTCTTTGATCTTGTGCTCTTGGATCTGTACCTCCTCCTCTTTGTGCAACCTTTTCAGCTCTTCTTAAAGCTTTCAATTCCTTTGCTGAAAGCTTCTTCTCCGCCACAGTAGGTTCAGCTGTATTAGATTGATCCTTACTTGTCCCTGACATTATAAATTTCTCGCAACGGCACCCACAGAATTATTATTGACACGGAAATCACTGACGATGCGATTTTTGTTCTGTTCCCAAAGTGAGAATCAACCTTTTCCCACTACTGACATTCTCGGGAGGAAAAAAAAAAAAAAACGGACTGAAATATTCCCTACTTTAATATGCTTGTTATTATTTCTGAGCACTAAGTATATCACAGCCAATAAGATGATTTGCAAAAGAAAATTGGAAAAAGCACACCTAAAATTTAGCTTCAATACATTTTATTCTCTCTTTCCTTCCCTTTCCCCCTTTTCCTTCTATCAATATCAAAACAATTCAATACACAAACGAACAAACAATTATTATCAGAAATCATGGGTTTTTATGAAGAATTAGCTATTTGGGCTGGTCTCGGTATGTTCATCTTTTCATTGGGTGGAGTCAATGGTTGGGTGATTTTTTAGCATTGAATGAATATGGGTACTAACTATATCACTTAGGTGTTTGCACTAACGGTCTTGCTAGAGGTCTTAGAAACAAGCCTCTTACTTTCAAGCCTTTGGGTTATTTGTACGGTGCTTTTATTGGTATTGGATTGGGTTACTGGGCTGAAACTGTTCGTGAAAGACAAGCCGACTTCAGCAATCGCCGTGTCGCCAAACTATTAGCTGCCAGAGAATCCCGACAAGAATAAATCAAATAAAATTACATTATTTTCTTTTCAGGATAAAGAAAGACGGAAAAGATCAATCTATTTATTTGTCGACAAATGATTTGAAATGAAATAATCAAAAAACACACCCACCCAAAACACCTAAGAGCAAAATGTTTGGATGATAAATATATTTCTTTGGTTTGTTTGTTTATATTGCATGTTGTTATACACTTATTTTTGTATTGTTATTGTACTGTTAGAAGAAGAATACAGTGTATAATTTTT
The DNA here is from genome assembly GCA_030568955.1 of Geotrichum siamense (nom. inval.). NCBI lineage: Eukaryota > Fungi > Ascomycota > Dipodascomycetes > Dipodascales > Dipodascaceae > Geotrichum > Geotrichum siamense (nom. inval.). The sequence continues at coordinate 54,246 of JAJMJJ010000024.1, read as the reverse complement.
TATTTGTTTTCATCTTGACGGAGGTGGAGTTTGGGTGTTTTGTGCTTGATACAAACCGGAATGTAAATCATCACTTGTGCACAGACAAATGCTGTAGTATTAGTAATTGTAGTATTCTTCCAATTGAATTGATTCGGTAACTTCAGTTGATGACGCTCTTTGTTCTTAGCAGTTGATTGAATCCATCTGAAACCAACTAAACACATGGGTTAGGGCTACGTAACGAGATATTTTTTCTTTTTGTGACGATGAAAAAAAAGGTGTTGAAATCTGCTGTGGATTATTATTATCAACCATCAATTCCTTTTTTTCTTTTCTTTCAAATCATCAATTTCCCAGTTTTTGTTATTAATATTTTTTATTTGTACTAATATTTGTTTTTATCTTGGTTAGAGTGATATTCACAAGTGTAATTTCTTGCTTAATATCTGCCAATATCGAAACCCTAGATTTTCAAGTGTTAAAGTTCCACAATTCACATAGATCTTTTGGGAAACTGAAGATTTAGGTACACCTATTTCTATTTTTTGTGTTTTTTTTCTCCTTCTTTTGTCCCTTGTAACATTTGATAATGGTGTCGTCGACTTCCTATGATGTGGATACGTAAGTATTTATTTTTGTTTGCTTGTGTGGATGTAACTTCTTTTTTATTTGGCTTGGGTTTTGGTCGATATCATCGTCATAGTTCTACTTCTATCCGATTTTCGAACTTGGATATGATTTGTATGTATATATTTGGCTAACTGATGATATTTTAGTCAATGCTGGGTTAGAGATGAACAAGAAGGATGGATTGGCGCGACAGTTACTAAAAAAGAAATCGAGGGATCGAAAGTTATTTTGAAATTAACGATTGACAATCCCGAGAAAACAGTGAGTATTTAAAACGGGAAATATGAATTGCATATTTTTAGTAACTAACGATTTGAATTGTTTGATTTTATGTAGGAAGCTAGGATTGAAACATGTGTGGAAGATATTGAAAATGATAGTAGTGACTTACCACCGTTACGAAATCCACCTATTTTGGAAATGGCGGAGGATTTAACGAGTTTGTCGCATCTCAATGAACCTTCCGTTTTGCAGGCGATTCGAATGAGGTATAATCAACTACACATATATACATATTCTGGTATCGTGTTGATTGCAACAAATCCATTCCAGAAAGTTGAAAACTTGTACACACCGGATATTATTCAAGCTTATTCTCGTAAGAAAAGAGGAGACCTTGAACCCCATTTGTTTGCTATTGCAGAAGATGCGTATAGATGCATGTTGAGAGATAAAAAGAATCAAACAATAGTGGTATCTGGAGAATCAGGAGCTGGTAAAACGGTAAGTGCAAAATATATTATGAGATACTTTGCAACGGTTGAAGAACCTGATCATAATGTTTCAACTACACATGTACCATCAATGGCAACAATTAATAGAACAGAGCAACAAATATTGGCGACAAATCCGATCATGGAAGCATTTGGGAATGCTAAAACTACAAGGAATGATAATTCGTCTAGGTTTGGGAAATATTTGAAGATTTTATTTAATAAGGATGTTGATATTATTGGTGCGAATATTAGGACTTATTTGTTGGAAAGGTCTAGATTGGTGTTCCAACCTTTGACAGAAAGAAATTACCATATTTTTTATCAATTGATGGCAGGGTCATCGGATGAAGTGAAAGAGAAATTGGGATTGACTACTGTTGATGACTTTGTTTATATCAACCAAGGTGGTGAACCTGTTATACCAGAAGTAGATGATGGACGGGATTTCGAAACAACTAAGGAAGCGCTTACTACAATAGGTATTAAGGAAAGCACCCAAGAGAGAATTTTTGAAATCCTTGCTGCCTTACTACATATCGGTAATATAGAAATTACAGCTACTAGAACCAACGCGATTCTAAATTCAGATGAACCATCACTAACCAAAGCATGTTCATTACTTGGACTTGATCCAACAAGTTTTGCCAAATGGACCACCAAGAAACAGATCACAACAAGAAATGATAAGATCATTTCTAATTTAAATCACACTCAATCTATTGGAGTTCGAGACTCCGTTTCCAAATTTATTTATTCATCACTATTTGATTGGCTTGTTTATTCAATCAATACATCACTTTGTACTCGTGAAATTCAAATTCATATTAATAGTTTTATTGGAGTGTTGGATATTTATGGACTTGAACATTTTAAGAAAAATTCATTTGAACAATTTTGTATTAATTATGCCAATGAAAAATTACAGCAAGAGTTTAACCAGCATGTTTTTAAGTTGGAACAAGATGAATATGTGAAGGAAGAAATTGAGTGGAGTTTTATTGAGTTTTCGGATAATCAACCTTGCATTTCATTAATTGAAGGTAAGCTGGGAATTTTGTCCTTGTTGGATGAAGAATCTAGATTGCCGGCTGGTTCGGATGAGTCTTGGGTTAATAAATTGTATCAACATTTTGATAAGCCTAGTTTTAGTAAATATTTCCAAAAGCCGAGATTTGGGAAATCATCGTTTGTTGTGAATCATTATGCTATAGATGTGGCATATGAATCAGATGGATTTATTGAGAAGAATAGAGATTCCGTTCCTGATGAGCATATGGAAGTTCTTTCAAATACTACAAATGAGTTCCTCAAGTCTGTTCTTGATTTTAAGCAGAAGTCTGAAACAGAAGCTTTGGTATCTTCTGCTAAACCCACTAGAGCTAGAACAATCAACCGGAAACCTACATTGGGGGGAATTTTCAAAAGCTCTCTGATAGAACTCATGACCACAATCAACAATACCAGCGTCCATTACATTCGATGCATCAAACCAAACGACCAAAAAATAGCCTGGCAATTCAATGGACCTATGGTTCTTTCCCAACTTCGAGCCTGCGGAGTACTAGAAACTATTCAAATTTCATGTGCAGGATTCCCTACGCGCTGGTTATATGAAGAATTTGCTGATAGATATTATATGCTTATTCCATCAAGTAAATGGAATGAAAAAGATTGCAAAGCGTTTAGTGCTTATATTTTGGAGAATACTGAAACGGCGAAAGGGAAATATCAGTTAGGGAAAACTAAGATATTTTTCAGAGCGGGACAATTGGCTATGTTTGAGAAGATGAGAAGTGATCGTATGGCACAGGCAGCGACTATTATTCAGAAAAATATCAGAATGTTTTATTGGAAAAATCAGTACAAGTTGATTAGAGAAAGTATAATTGCGGTTCAGACGGTAGTGAGAGGGGTACTGGCAAGACAAAGGGCGAAAGAAGAGAAGGAAAATAGAGCGGCAGTAATGATTCAAAAAGCATGGAGAGGATATTGGCAATATAAAGAGTATCAAAAGATCAAAAGGGGTATTATTAGATTACAAGCATTGGTACGTGGTAAATTGTACAGGAAATATGTGATTGAAAAACAACGTGATGAAGCTGCTTTAACAATACAACGACATTGGCGTGGATATATGGCCAGGAAAGAATTTCAAGACACAAAGAAGAAAGTTTCAATTCTTCAAGGAATGTGGAGAACAGTATTAGCCAAACGTCAATTACAAAAGCTTCGAGAAGAAGCCAAATCCGTTAATCACTACAAAGAACTTCAATTCAAGGTTGAAAACAAAGTAATTGAACTTACCCAACTCATAGCCACCCACAAAGAAGAGAACAAAAGCCTAAAAGATACAATCGAACTTCTCGCTTCTCAAGTTACAATATGGCAGACCCAAAATAAGAAATCAGAAGGACTAATTACTTCTTTGGAAGCTAAAGTGAATGAGAAAAATAGAATTCATACTGAAACTATTGGATTGATACAAAATAGTTTGGATGTGTTGCAGAAGAAATATGATGAGTGTGTTGAAAATTATTGCAAGTTGGAAAAAGAAAGAAAGGATATTCAGGATACTTTGGAGGCAAAGGAATTGGCCTTTGAGGAATCACAAACTATGCTGGAGAAATACGAGACTTCCAATCATAATTTGATGGAAACTGTTGAATTACTAAGAGCAGAATTAGATTCACTTACATCATCATCAATTTCTAATAATAAAACTAATGGTGATCTTATAAATGGTAATACTGATTCAACTCAACTAAAGCTAAATGGTAGAGCAACACAAAATGGTAATAGTAAAGATCATACAACACGATTTTCACGTTCATCACTGATGATTTCTGAATCTCCCTCTAGTGCGGAAATGACCCAATTCAATTCAGATATCAAAGCACTATTGGATGAATCTGATACAATTGCGGCCGAAGTTATTGATAAACTTATTCACAACTATCAAATTCCGATTTTATCCGAGGATAAAGGTAACATGGAACAAATGATGACAAGTGAAGATATATTGTTCCCAGCACGAGTAATCAGTTTAGTTACAAGCGAAATGTGGAGAATGGGATATGTACAAGAGTCTGAAAAGTTTTTGGGACAAATAATGCAAAGTGTTCAAGATCTTGTTGTTCAAACTAAGGATGGCCGTGAAATAATTAAGGTTGGAGCATATTGGATTGCCAACGTGTATGAACTTTGGGTCTTTATGGGTTCGGTGCAAGAAGATTTCATTTCAGCAAATAGCAATGGTGAAGAGGGAGAAATGATGACAAAATTTATTGAACTTAAAGAATTGGTTGATATTGCTAAACAAGATATGGAAAGTCTAATGTTTAATTTATATCATGACTGGATTACGAAAGTGATAAAAGAGGTGAATGAATTGGTAGTCCCTGCTGTTATTATGTCACAGTATTTGCCGGGCATTCAATCAAAGGAAACCACGAGATTTTTTTCCAAAGGGTTCACATCAAGCTGTACTACCAAAATCTCCACTTCGACTTCATCATCTAATGGAGAAGGATCCGATATGAACCAACTACTTGACCTATTAACCCAAACCTACCGCGCAATCAAGTCTGTGCCTTTACCATCCGACTTCCTCACCCAAACATTTACAGAAATCTTTAATCTCATTGGTACAAAATCTTTCAACGACCTTCTCTTACGCCGTAATTTTGCAACATGGAAACGTGGGATGCAAATCAATTACAATCTTACCCGACTTGAAGAATGGTGCAAGAACCATGATCTTTCTCAAATCCTAATCTTTCAACTTGAACATATTACAGAAGCAGTCAAATTACTTCAGCTTAAAAAGGTAACATCGGACGATTTGGATATTATTTATGATATATGCTGGGCATTGACACCATGCCAAATCCAGAAATTGATTGTACAATATTCACCGGCTGATTATGAAGAACCTATTTCGCAACAAATTCTTAATTTAGTTGCTTCTAAAGTCAAATCTTCCACTACAGCTGCTAATAATGAATCTAATTTGTTGTTGGATAGTAATAATAATTCATTTTTGCTTGATTCTGAAATCTTTACTACTTCTACTACTAATTATGACCATAGTCTTCATCTCACTTCGGTACCAGAAATGCTTGGGTCTATTAATATACCAAACTTGAGAAAATTAATTGACTTGACAAATAGTCAAAACCTAATTTGAGATTTTAGATAATTTTGTTTTGTTCATTTTTACAATATATATATAATATAATAGAATAGAATAAATAAATAAATAAAAAACTAATTCATCTGTCATTGATTTCCATAACCTTGAAAAGTACAACTTTAGTCTTCTTCCCCATACACAAACAAGTAATTTTTATTTTATTTTATTTGACCTCGAAAACCTATAACAGGCGAAACACAGTTTTCGTTTATATAAATATTTTATTTGCTAAAGTAACTATATTATTGTTATTATTATTATTATTATTATTATTATTATTATTATTATTATTATTATTATTATTGTTATTATTATTATTATTATTATTATTATTATTATTATTATTATTATTATTATTATTATTATTATTATTATTATTATTATTATTATTCCTTAAAATTTAAGTATATTTTTCTGGCATTTACTTTTATAGATATTAACAGAATTAACTATTGCTCCCATTACAATTTTATCCACGGGATTTGCGTATTTAAACAAGTCCATATTTCATTACATTTATACTACCGGTCTCTTATTATGTTACTCTGGCTTGCAAAGAGTTTAACATGACAAGTTAGATATTGTTCCAAATGATTTCATTTTTCACTTGGTTGTAGCATATTGTTTTCAAGGCGGCATGGGTTCTTTTATGGCTTAAATCTGATGAATAAATACCCCTACTATCATTGTGGAAATATTTCAAAAATCTTATTGACATACTGAATACTATATCATTAGTTCATTCATAAACTTCTGACAGCTACTACTATGGTAAGACCGCAGGTGGGCAATTCATGGATTGAAAAAGGAATATTGGTTGGGTTATGATGAGATCATCTAAAACATCCAAATAATTTCGAACAAAATATTATTTTTATAATTTTAAATGTTCAGGCAAAAATGTCTTTCTTCACACGTGTCTCTCTGGATTTTGGCCAAAAGAGAACAGTAGCATGCGTGCTTGTACCATAGTCTTAACTATTGTTCTTTTTGAATACTAAATAATATTAATGGCTTTGTTTTTTCTTATATATTATTACTAACATTTATATTGATGATGTTCAATTAAATATCAATTAAGGTTAATTGACACAATGATTTCATGGTGGTATTCATTTGTTTATGTCGTGGTTAATTCACAATTGTTATTTATTGTCAATTTTTTTTTGGGATACTCTGGTTTTTGTTGGAGTTTAGTGTTTACTCATCTTTGGTTATTTTTTAAAAAGGCTACAGTTTGTTCCAGTTTAATCTTTAGTCTTTCTTTATTTGAATACAGTTTGTGCTGTTTTATTCTTTGGCATCAGTTTATTTGGTTAGAGTTCGTAGAGATTTATAGATTGATATTTCTTTATCAGGCAGTATTTTCCTTAAGCTTATACCTTTATCCCTCTTTATTTGGTTACAGCTCGTACATATATTTTTTTCCTATCGTAATTTAATTTTTGATCTAAAATTTTATTGTCTGAATAAATTTGATGATTACTGCACATGTACCTAGGTAGTATTATGGCTTCTAAGAATTGCATTTACGTGTAATAGTCCCATGACAATAATAGTATTTTAGGTTTGCTCTTGCATTAGTTATTTTTTTTAAGATAATAATAATTTTTTGGTGATTCCTATCTTTGATGTTACTTTTATTTTATTTTATTTGTCGTATTAGTTTTACTTTTTAATTTATTATACTTTTAAAAGTTTTTGCATACTTGAGCCCAAAGATTGATTATACGTTTCGTATATATTAAATTTTCAAAGTTAATTCCTGTGCATAGCTAGCGACTGTTTTTTTATATATATAAAATGATTCTACTAGATTAATTTATCTGACGAAGATAAAAGATACACATTTTTTTACCCATATTTGTGAATTATTGTTATTATATATTGTTAAAATCCAAGTCTTTGTATTCAAAACATTGTTCTCTTTTCATGTAGATATCTTCAACTACAGGTACATGTTGAAAATGCTGTGATGATGAACTTGATTGCTCAGGGTAGTTATTAAAGCTTTAAGTTGTGGAGAAAACCAAAAACCAATATAAGAACAGATGATTGCATTGCAGTTATCTATAAATGCTTTAAATGTATAAATACAAGAAAAAAAAAATTGACAAAAGCACTTTTCTCACACTATCTTTTTACACGTAAATGTAACTCATACACCAATGTGTGATTAATCAATAAAGACTAGTGTTTTTAGTGGGACGGAAAAAGTCTAATATAAGTATAATATTCAAATGTTATTTCTATAAAATAGAAAAGGATTGTATAAAAACTCGAGATATTCAATATAATTTTATTCTGATCATGATGAATATGATGAATAAATAAAAATTTGTTAAACTGTACGGAATTTTAATTTATTAGTCATAAACGTTTGAAGTATTTAACAGTAGATTATAACCATCATATTATAAGATCAAGCACGACAAAAATTTTGTTAGAAATATTAGTGCTTTCCTTTTTTTTTTCTCGTTTATTTGCCACTTTTTTCTTTCTACTTTTTATTCCATATATTTGTTTTTATCTACTTCTTATTTCCTGCTATTTTACCTAATTATTTTTATTTTTTTGTGAGATAAACAGAAAGCTTTTTTTTTGTCAAAAAATGTAGCTTGCATACAGCAGTGCTACGACCACTAGTTGTTTTTGGCTAATTACCCTTACTACAACAACATACAATATTAAGACACATGATATTGTAATAAATCTGATAGATGTACAATATATTACAATACTAATCTTTAATTTTAGGACAGTCACTTTTGACATTTGTTGTTGATAGATTCCAGATCCATCTAATGGATGTAGGTCATTGTTTTGTATTGTCTGTAAATTGCACCTTACTCTCTCGCAAACCGCGCTACACGGGGGTCAGAACTTTTGGACACGAAAATATTTTATTTATTTATATTTATTAAAGTATTTTTAATTTATTGTTTTGTTTCTTTTCATCATTTATCATGTTTACATAGGGTAGGAACTTTGTCTAGCCACTTAGTCTTTTACAGTGTCTTTATTTTTTTTTAGTATGACCTGGGAAGAAGTTATCTAATTGGGTCCTCTACAATTTAATATGGATATGTTTTCAAGATATGTACATTTGCATATGTTAAACAATATTATTAAGAACAAAATGATTTATACATATTTGTTTCTTCCAATTCATATTCGTGATTGAATGTGCCTGTCCATGTACTATTCTATAATGTATTTTCCACAACAATACCTATTTTGTACTCCAGATTCTATATACACCTAAACTACATGTAAACATCGATACCTACTATGTACTTGGTTAATATATATGTTATATAGCATTGGTTATTTTAATTGACAATGTCCATATTTATGTCCAAGTATGTGTACCTACATACCTAGGTAGTTATGTGGGAATAAGCAAAATTCATTTAGATAGGTAATTAGTCAAATTGATATTGTTTATAACAAAAATAATATATACTTGATTAACAGACAATTACTTGGTTGGGATACATATGTAGTAATTTGAAAATACGTAAGAATTTGGCAGAAATGTTTACGAAGAATTATAGAAATTAAGGGAATCTAAACTAAACAATTACTCTAAACATACAAATATATGAGAATTATCAGAAAACTAAAGCATCACCAGTTGATGAATTAAGCAGCAAGAGCACCACAAGGATCCCATGGAGGAAGAACAACGTCAGGAATTTTCGTTTCCTCCCATTTCTTTAACAATTTTTCTTCAAGGTCGTTCTTTTGAATTACAATCTGGTAAACATATTCTTCAAAGAATTCTTGAGTCATGAAATAATAACCTTTTGTTCCGGAATCGGTACCCCAAGAATTCTCAACTTTCCACCTAATGGGCTTCCCGGTTCCTGGATCAAGATGAACACCGACAAATGTCATTGCATGTGTCATTAATGATTGATGATAACGCAGTCTATCAGCTTTTCCTTGTTTAGGATCGAAACCAATCAAATGATTATCCCAAAGATGTAGATCGATGATTCCAGATGTTTTATCATGATAAATTGGAGTATGGGTGCCAAAGAAAACAGGATTATTCTTCTTAATTTGTTCAACCGCGTATTTGCTAAGATCTTCAATGGAAATATTTAAATAGCGAACATATGATTCGCCAACTACATTTCCTAACCGATCGACTTCAATTACGGTGTCAACAGGGTTTCTTGGATCATTCAATAATGAAACAGTGGTGGAAGTATCATAGTTGACAACTTCCTTGTAAAAGTCGAGGGGAGTAGTTTTAAGAGATTTGTAGTTTTTATCCTTATCGATATACTCCCAAACAAAAGGCTCGTTCGGCGATGGCGGAGAACCAAGATGAATGACAAGTAATTTGTGTATATTTTTGAGTTGCTTAGTTTTTAAAGAAGCGAGATCATTGCCTTTGTATTCTCTGATTTCTTGAGCAAATTGACGAAGAAGAGTTGTGATTTTCTTTCGCATTTCAAGACTAGCCTTTGTGCTAAATGACTCACCATATATTTGATTAGGGACGATTCCGTATTTGGTGATGATATTTCTGAACATGTCGTATTGACCACCATCACAGATTGGATCCGTAAGAAGATGCTGAATTAATCTACCTTCAACTTCTTCGTCGTCCTTAGTCTGAGTAATTTGATCTAGGAAGAAATTGGCCTTCTCTAGCTTATCATAGAAAAATAAATAAGAAGGGGAGAGTTCTAATTCGGAAAGATTGTAGCGTCGCATGATATCAACACGCAGTGTATTGGTGGCAGCAAATAACCAGCATCTACCACTAGATCGCTGATTTCTGATGGGTGCACCTTCTGGAGTAACAAGATTAGAAAACACATTAATAGACGTTTTAGCGTACTGTTTTCTGTTAATGAGTGAGGTGTTAGAGCCGTGATTAGCTACAACAGTTGCAGCAAGGGCTGTAGTGAGATCAGTAGAAAGTTCCGTGTCCCAGGCAGATAGAGCATTAATTTCGATGGACATGATAGCGCTGAAGTAGTCTTGACTAACTAACGTAAGTATTTGTAATGAAGAGAAAAATGGATGGAACAGTTTTAAGGAGGAACGTGTGTGTATTTATATTCCCAAAGATAGAAAACCAACCCTGGATGTACCTCACCTAAGATATATCCAGGAACAGCGATGGTGTTTTTCCATCTAATAGAAGCCCATGATTCAATTGACTCAATTGGTTTGTCAAATAAGCGTTCTGAACTTGCTGCATTTGTTGGTGAAATAGTATTTGGGGATACCACACGTTGATATCATACACGGCCCATATTTAGCAATTCCTCCTATGAAATGAAAGTACCATTTAAGACATTTCCAAGTTAGAAAATAAGATCGGAACTTCAATAGTGACGAGTTCCGAAGTAATGCGGTACACCCGAATTCTTTGGTGGTAGATTTTAATACTCGGGTTTCACCAAGTCAAAAACGGTGAGTGACTTAAATTGAAAATTCCATCCCTTGCCAAAACTAAAAGTTCAACTTGTCTTCCTCACATTACCATTCTTGCATAAGTTGTAAAGTATTAGACACATGTCATGACGTCCTTCGGATGGCTCGTGTTTTTCTATATATTTGGTGGTTTCACGCTCCTTCCGGCACTGGCTCTTTCGGTCCTTTTATTCTTCTACTGGACCTCTCCACGCGTTGAATCAACTGAATCACTCGACATCGCAACAAGTAACACAGCGGAGGAAAAGCCCAGTAAACCACTAGAAACTTATGGTAGTCAATTCAAAATTTCTTCGAGAAATGGCTCCGAAGATCTTTCTAATAGCAACTGTCCAGATCCTATAGAGTCCCTGAAATCGAATGATTTTGGAGCTCTTTCTATTGAGAAAGAACAAGAAACAGGTGTTGATGCTAGAATCTCAGGCTGGCTAGTAGTATCCAGAGAATACTTTGTCTATCCAACTGGATTTACCCCCAATGAATCACAGATGATTGACACAGGCAATTCACAGATGAGTGCTTACTCCACCCTGCTGAAACGCTTAAATCCAAATATAGGGATCCAGGATCAACAAACAAATAATGACGTTTTCAATATGCAGGTCAAGGTACCATCTAAGAAACCAAAAGCTCTAAAATATTTTGCCGTCCTGCGACATGGAAATCTATTTTTATACGATACAGCTGACAAGCAAAATGTGAAGCACGCAATTGTAATTGGAAACTATACCGTCACTATTTGGCCCCCGAACCTGAAAGACGGAGAATTATTTGCTAAACGCCATTCTATTTGTCTGTTGAGAACACCATCTGGCTCTAAGGAAGAGCAGGATCTAGCATTAGGAAGTATCATGTCGAATCCAACAAATCCGCCAAAAGATTCATACTTTCTATTCTTCGATGTGACGACATTAAAAGAAGATTTTTATTTCGCTTTAATTCGAGCTTCGAAAAAATATTCTCTTCATAATATACCTTCAAATATTAGTGTCAATGAAAAATCTTCACCATTCAATCCAGTATTCATGGCACATCCTTCACATTTTAAAACTACTGAGATGATTGATCTTATTCAAACAATACATTCATCAAATACATATATACAAACAAGATGGATAAATGCTATCCTTGGTCGACTTTTTCTGTCCTCTAAAGACACCAGATCATTTGAAGCATTTTTCAAAAACAGGCTTCGTGCAAAACTTGCAAGAACAAAAAAACCTTCTTTTCTATCGCATATTGAAGTCACAAAAGTTATACCTGGAGACTCTATTCCTTTCATTACTAATCCTAGCTTACTTGATCTGACTCCAGAAGGACAATTAAGTGTTGGCCTTGATGTGACGTACTCAGGAGGATTGGCAATCGAAATCTCAACAAAAGCAATAATCAATTTGGGCTCACGGTTCAAAACTAGAGAAGTATCCATTGCATTGCTAGTAAAACTTCAAAGGCTAGAAGGGAAACTCATTTTGAAAATGAAATCTCCTCCATCAACTAGACTTTGGTATACGTTTGAACAAACCCCTATTGTAAGTTTCGTTCTTTATTGCACTATTATTTCTTACATTGGATAATACTAACACTTTTACTTTTAGATGAAAATACAAGTTGAACCAATTGTCAGTAGTAGGCAAATTACCTACTCAATGATTACAGATGCCATTGAAAGTAAAATTAGAGAATCAGTAAGTTACAATTATAACATTTCTTTCACCAACCATTTTATTCTAATATTTGTTTTCTAGATCAATGAATCACTTGTTTCCCCATACTACGAAGATATTGCAATATTTGATACTCAAGATAACTTTTACAGAGGAGGACTTTGGGATGCGTCTGTTCAAACTACAGCTGACACCAGTGACACACTATCTAAGTCACAAGAGACATCTTCAGCGTTCATTCCAACACCTCAACCTTCAAGCGATGTAGAGATTTCTTCTTCCAAGTTGAGACACAGAAAGTCAAATCAGGAATTTAAGTCTTCTTCTAGTATCAAAGGTGATGAAAGTTGTTTTAGTTCAACTGACAGAAAAGGCTTACATCGACATAAATCTTCGGGATCCTTTTCCACTTCGGTAAATGGAGGTGACGATAGATTTGATTCTCGTGACGATTATGAACCTATTCCTCTTCGACACCAAGAATCTAGGGGGTCTATTACTAATTCTATGAAAAAATGGGGAAGCTGGTACTTTTCCAAAAACAATAACGATGACACCACCGAGTTGAAGAGAAGAAAATCTTCGCTATTTCAAAGGAAAAAATCTGCTGCCTCTGTTAATGAAGAAAAAGGACAGTTAGAATCTCATTCTTATGCGCCAGTACCCCATAGCTTCCCGGAAGAGTTATTGAAGACAATATATCTAGATAGTCCAACATCGAAGAATATCCCGTCCAAGTCTATATCAGGCTCGAGGAGTATGTACAATTTATCAACCATGGAGGAGGTCCCGCCACCTTTACCTACCTCTATCAAAGCTGAAACTTCCCCAAAAAGTTTACCAAAGAGCACAACTACCATGTCACTTAATAATATCTTGGCTGTTCCGTCAAACTTGGAAACTCAACAAGAAAATTTAAATGAAGATCTGATAAATATCCCAGGCCTGGGCCCCCCTTTATTAGACCATATTCCCACAGAATTGTCAAATATATCATCTCATCATACATCAACTAAATCTATAAATGATCTTGAAATTCCAGAGCTTTCACCTCCTCCATCATTGATGAAAAATAAGTTAGAAAAGAAAGCCAGTAATAAGAGTTTGAGACAGAAAGGCTTAAATAACACAAATAAATCCCAGTCCTATGATAGACAAGGCTCTTTTACCGATCCAGTAACAACGACTTATGATATCGACGATTTTTTGGCAGACACAACTGCGAAGTTTGAAAATAGCCAATTCTTTGATAAGTCTCATTTAGATTTCAGTGAAAAGTCTTATGGATCAGAATTGGCAAGAGCTGTAAGTAGAGACCAACAGGTTATTGGAAACGAAACTTCAACTCCGGGAACAAATGGAATCTCTAATACTACTTTGCAAAGACCTAAAACAATTGGCAGTACTGAAGAAACACAACAACCAGCTTTATCTTACAGAAAAATTAAATCTAAAAAAAGCCAAGGCTTCAAATTTTTTGGATAATTTATTTACTGAAAAATTATTGATCGACATACATAAATTGGTTTATTCATATTTGAAAAATTTTATATAACCGATGATAGTTATTGAATGAAAGTTGATAATCTATAAATTAACGTTTATTTTGTATTAAAAAAAGACATTATAGATTTTTGTTTTTTACTTTTATCCAAATCAATTGTTGATTGTTTTATGATTTTTGTTGTAGATGAAAGTTTGGGATTATTTGTAGAAATACTTTGAGCCTTTCCTTTAAGTAGAACATTATTTTTTCTGTGGACAAAAATGGAACTCTTCGTTGCTGATGATAATGATGGAGATGAAAGTTGTTGTTCAATTGGCCCATTTTCTATATCATTGATAGACTTTACCTTCGATTTCGGTTTAAAAATATCTTTCAGTGACCTTCTTGTTGAAAAGTCTGATAAATAAAATGAGCACAACAACAGCTTTTTTTGTTTTGAATGAATATAACTCATTTCGTCACCATTAAAATCATGTATAATCACTTGTTGAGTTTTTTGATTATTCAATGGGTAATCATCATCAGGGAAAGTAAAATCTGCATATATCGGACAATGATCTGATCCATTTAGAAAAGGAAGAATATCTGCTTGAGAACAAGAAAGTGCTATGTTACGAGAGGTAAGAATGTAATCAATTCGGTGACCTATATTCTTTTCGCGAGAACGATTTCGCATATCCCAACCTAGAATCAAAAGTCAGGAAAAGTTAGTCAGATTGTCTAATATTTCAAAAAATGTTTAGGGTACTCACATGTATACATTGAAAGTCTTTGTGGATGTTTCTCTCTACAAACATCACACAGTAGTACCAGCGTGTTTTGTTCATTGATAAAGTTGGACATGTTTGGCGATAACCATTTATTTAGCATAGCTCTAGGTTGGCTCGATTTTCTCCAAGCAGTGACTTCTTTTTTATATTTTTTTTCAAACTCTCTGACAGTTCCCATCTCATCTAAAACGCGTTTTGTTCTACTAGTGGATTTGAAAATTTCGTCTAACGCGTCATATGAATCGTATACTTCACGGGAAATATTCAGATCGCCCATTACAACAACTTCACGACCTAACGCAGTTAAGTTTCGAACACGTGTGTCGAGTAATTTGAAATAAGTATTACGGAATTCTTCTTTGTTACCCATGGAATTCGCCGGACAATATAGGCCAAATATGACACAGAATCCAAGATCAAGAACCAGACTTCGACCTTCTGAATCAATCTCTCGACCTATTTTCTCTGATGATACTTCAGGGTACCCACCAATACATCTATGAGGAATTTTCATCTTAAATTCGTTAAGATCTTCTTTTTCAAGCTGCTTATACGATGTTCCTTTATAATCCTTACTTTCCAGGCACCCTGAAATCCCATCTTCCGCATGTAAAACTTTGATTCCTTCCCTTATGTATATAGCGACCCCGCTGTATCCTTTCTTAAAATGTGGAAATGTGTGAAAACCAATGTATCCAGGAACAACAGCCATGTTATATGGCATATCCTTTATTTGAACCCGAACTTCTTGGAAACAAATCACGTCTGCATTGATTTGGGAAAACACTGATTCTAAGGTTTTCCCATTGGACCAAGGATGGTACTTGAATATATTCCGAAGTCCACATACATTAAATGAAAAGAACCTAATTGTTTGAGGCGTGAGTTTTGGTGGAAGAAGAGAAGTCTCCATGACTGGCCATTGTTCTACTTGGGGTATATACCATCGAAAAAGAATAAGAAAATAGGGTATATTTTTTCACTATATAAATTGGGAAATTTGGTCACAAAAAATGTGGAAATACATATTCAGAGTACAAGTATTACCTAGTTAGGAAGCTTTCAAGGTAAACTGGGATCTTATACATACGTACCTATGTATATTTAATGCTTTATAAACACTTACACTAGAACAAGTTCTGAATGGACTTGAGAAGCGAATTTATACCCTACAATATCTTAATCTGTTTTGCTAGAAACGAACAGAAAATAAAGTAATTGAGACGCGTATATGGATAAAAGAGAAAGTAACAAAACAAAAAGTGAGAAAGTAAAATGCTAATTAACGACAATGACAACTAACGAAGAGAGCTTGTATATAAACGTATCAGATCCAAGAATTCTATAGAAAACAAAAAATAGTTAGCAAATAATTCAAATTGTCCTTCAATACTGCGAACTTACCTTATCCCATTGAGGATCTTGGATAAATGCGCTCAGTACTTTTGAGCCAGTTTGAAGCAGTGGGTGGCTCGCCACGATCTGCAAGAACTTCTCGAGGCCTTCTCTTCTATGTTCAATAACCTCGTCTGAGAATCTATTTCTTAACACTTTGCCTGGAAGTGAAGGAATGGTAACTCGTGTTGATTCCCGTTCCAGGATATCTCTAAAATATTCAAAATCGCTGTATCTTCTTCTAACTGACGATTGTTTCAATTTAAACGCAGGAATATTGGTCCGACAAATAATCTCGTAGTCTGTATACATTTTCCTAGAGTATCCATGAGTTTGTGGGTTGCGAACTTCGATTTCAAGGAAATTTTCAGGTTCACCGTATATCTCGTCAAATGTTTGTTGTTTAATTTGTGGACGAGCTTCAAAACTTTTAGTCGGGGCATGGGCTTCAGGCATAGAAGTGAAAGGTCTTGCTGGTGGTGGTTGTTGCATGATATATAAAATAAAGCAATTTTTATCGACGGAGAGATAATATTAATGTGGAGGGGGTAATGGTCTAAGAAAGATATTTAAAGGAAGAAGAAAGTATCGAAATCTGCTATCAGCCCTTTGACACACTCCCCCCCAAAAAAAACACCATCAATTATTGAACCGTAGTCTCAAACTCCGGGATATCCGTGGGATTTATTTAAATTTATAATATATTAATCATTAATAGTAATATATTAATAATGGATTATTTAATAAAATGAAGACCAAGCTTTGCAATGGTGATGTGTCTTACCAGAGAAAGAAATTAAAATTTCCTAATTCAAAAATATGTCTTCGCACACTGTGCAAAATACAAGAACTTTTTATGATAAGTATATAAAGTAAAAGAAGATGTAAAAAAAATAAAAGTACATTTGAATAGATTTCAAATATTTATAAAGTTATGTTACTAGTAGTATTTTACATCGTTGAGGTAACATTTTGCAATTGATATTTTGATGTTATATTTAATGGTGAAATATTTTCTATATTCAAAAATTTCTATCTGCAAGATTTTATTATAATTTTGTCATTACTGATTAAATTTATCTAAATATGTAGTAAAAATTAATCAAACACACATATTTACCTAAATACCTCCCTAAATAGGTAATAGGTAAATGTGTCTATACCTATATACATATACATGATCTTATTTCATTTGTAGAAAATAAGAATAAAAGAAAAAAAAATGGAACCATTGATTATTGTGAAAACAATCGGACAATCAATTCCCAAGTACCGAACATAATGATACTATTTGGAACAGTTCTGAGAAGGTGAGGAGTTAATCCACTGTACATTGAAATGAAACCTTCTTCTTTAATGACAATTTTGAAACAATTGATAAGTCCATTGTATTTGGGTTTTCCACATTCCCTCGGTGCCTGCCTCAGTCTAGTTCGTACAACTTCATGTGGGTATGTAATCAAAGATGCCATAAATTTAGCAGCACCAGCGGAACCTGACGTAGCAGTCCAGTTAAAGAAAGTATCTATAACTGAAGGTTCAACGCCACTATCAATTCTTTTCTGCTCACGAGCTTTAATGAAAGATTTCATTTGTTCATATAATACCCATTGAATTGAGCTTTCCACCACTCCCAAATAAGATGCTGTTAAGCCCTTATAAAGTCCTGGAATGCCTTCTTGTTTCACTACTTTTTTAACACAGTCCCAACTGTTTCTATATTGTCTGATTCCATTAGAGGAAGCTTTATCCAGTTGTAAACGAGTTTTTACCAGCCAGATAGGATTTGTAGCAGTGGATGTGGCTATTCCTGCACAGGCTGCTGCAGCTAAATGCACTTTTGAAGACTCCTGTCCATCATTAAGATTTGTGAAAAATTTCTTCCCAATACCATACGTGAAAAAGTTGATTGATCTGGCTGGAATAACACCAACTAAATTTGGTCCCAATCCTTTAAATAACGCTCGAACACCTTCATTTTTATAAACAGTTGAAATAATTCCGACTGTTTCCATAACATGGGAACCTGCCCTTCTAATAACCGAAGTATTAGATGATACTGAATTTGCATACTGTGTCTTGTATATGTCACTCTGCAATCTAGTTTTGATAACGTCCAATGGGCATGTGAAAAGCGCTCCTGTCATACCACCAACTCCTCCAGCAACGAAATGAACCCAAGGAGCAACATTTCCTTTTTCAATAATTTTAGAAGTGGTAGAAGATTCTTCGAGTTTGATTGTAGGTACCACTGACGTATGATCTTCATCATTACCTAACGAAGTGGGCGGCGCATTTGGCATATAGACCTGTTTCGAAGGTGTAGCTGAAGATAACATTATAATGTCGATTACAAAAATATCGACCTGAGTGTTGTATAAATGCAAATAAATATAGAATAAAAAAAATCGATGGTGATCGAAACAAGAAAATGTGACTTTGGAAAGTATGAATTTTCAAAAAAAAAAAAATAAATAAAATAAAATTTTTGGGAGAAAAAAATCTTCCGATGGAATGGAAAATTTACATGTCCGGAAGATATGTACATACTATGTAAAGTTCATGGTAACATGCTATAAGGGTCTGCACAAACGCATTAGTCAAAAGGGTTCCAATGATATTACAAGGACTTTGTTTCATCTAATGGTACTAAATGATTTACATGGATTCCCTGAAACATCAACAGAATCAGGATAAACTCATAAGCATCAAAATATAATTGAAAATGAAAACAAATAAATAAAAACATATCCCAAATCTGATACAATTCTTTTCATATATAAAATATTATAAACACACATTTAAATGTAGGTCTCGTAAGGAATAGGAGTGATGGTCTCGGGGATGTTGGAAGCAACGGCGACAACACGTTCATTTCTAGGCATAACGGGTTGTCTCTTAAGTTGAAAAGTCTCACCCTTAGCCTTGGCCTCAGCCTTTAATGCGGCATTGGTCTTGACACGGTTCAAAAATTCTTGTCTACACTTGGAGTGCTTAACGTGTTCGACTCTGAGGTTGACACGCTTCTCAAGGTATCTGTTACCAACAACCTTTTGGACAATGACACCAACAGAAGACTTGGTAACATTGTAGACAATACCAGTCTTACCGTGGTAGAACTTATGAGGCATACCCTTTTGGATGGAACCATTAGCCTTGATATCAACAATGTCACCAACCTTGTAGATCTTCAAGTAGGTGGACATGGCGATAGTACCATGCTTCTTGAAGTCACGCGAGAAAGCGTAACGAGTACCAGATCTGTAACCGCGGCTATGAAGTAACAGTTAGTACGGAAGGACAATAATTAATAAGATGGTGATCATTGACAAGCGTAGTCCATAAAATATACTGGCAATCCACACGACTATCCAACAAGAATCCTTCATTCACAGACACTAATCGATATATTCCAAGCAATAATACGCTGACGAGATCATAAACAAACTAATTCCGATAGACTTACCTCTTACCCATTTTTAATATCGAACTTTCTTAACTGTGTATAGGACGGTGGTGAGAGAAGTTGTCAAAGGGTAACAGTTGGAGAAGAGAGATTTTTGGTAAAATTGTTTCAACCCAACTTTTTTTTTTCTTTGTCACTGTTTTGAGAACGAATCAAAAGAGGAAAATCAGAAAGAATTTTTCCAGCGTGACATTTTAGGGTTCAGCCCTAATTTAAAAATTATTGGGACTTAAAACTTATTTCTCTTTGTAGTTATTTAACCAAGATTACATTAATATATGCTCTATGGCCTAGTCGTATAACGCACAGGTTTCAACTTCCAACTGCCAGCCTGTCCGGGTGTACCAAGTCACAGTCCCAAGTTCGAACATGGAATAGAGTACATTTAATTTGGCATTTTATATCAAAAATCTATACATTATATCCTATTGTATCATATCTACCACGGTACATCTGGTTTCAAAAATTTCCCATGACCCTTCCACATTTCCATGATATATCCCAACCTGTCATATCTAGAGACTATAAGCATGCAACGAAAATACAACTCTCAGATAAAGTAGATACATAGGGCTGTATATTTGTGCACATTTGTAGACGATTTAGAGTACTTTATAACTTACTCCACATTGTACGAAAATACTTCAATATCAACTCCATACATTTTTTTATCCAAATATATATAGTACATAGTAGTACAAGTGAATCGTAAAATATTTTCAAAGTTCACTCCAAAAACGCTATAAAATCATTTAATATATTAACTAAGGTTCAGAGGGGATAAATTGGCTTACAATTATAAAGTAGAAAAAAGTACAAAAAACCATGAAATCAAATTATTCTTACAGAAATTTTTATTGGGATAAATGATGACTAGATAATAATTTACTCTTCGTCAGCAGCTTCCTCACCACCAGCAGCAGCAGCTTGGTGCTTTCTCTTAACACGACCGGGGCGACCACCACCGTAGGGAGAAGTGGTAGCAAAATCAATGTGCTTTTGGGAATCAAGACGAACAGTGAAAGAAGGAACATTGACGACTTGCTTACCAACACGGATATGTCTTTGCTTGATAAGGACACGAGCATGGTGAACAGACTTAGCAAGTCCAAGTCTGAAAACTTGGGTTTGAAGTCTTCTCTCCAAGAAATCTTCAACACGCAAAGCAAGGACGTAATCGAGCTTCATCTTGTCTTCGCTGAGAACACCAACTCTGACAAGACGTCTGATAAGAGCGTTACCTTCGAAAAGACGCTTGGGGTCCTTCTCATCACGAGTCAAAAGATCACGAGCAGCACGTCTAATCTTAGAAAGTTGAAGACCGATTCTGTAAATTTCTCTCTTGTTTCTCAAACCAAACTCACCAGCGAGCTTGAGCTCAGCATCGAGACGAGTGAGATCATAAGCTTGTCTAGGGACAGTGTAAGTCTTAGAGTAATTTCTAGGGGCACCTATATATTCACAGTTAGAAGTCTGAAAATTTTTGCAAAGCTAGCGAGTCAAGTTCCAGGAGCCCCATCATCACATCATATATACAGTTTTCATAACCATCAACCCAACTATAACCCACCAAGTGTCGAACAAACAAATCAAAATGCATATAATACTTGTCGAAGTGTATGATAGTGCTCCCTCATCCCAAAATATAATGTATTGTTCACTTACGAGGCATTGTGTTGACGGACCGGTGTTTCGACGATGCTGGTTCTCAAGAGACTTCAAAAGTAAGAATTTTGGAGATAGATTTTTTTTCTTTTCTCTCTATCCCAAACCCTAAAACTACCAACAAATTTTTCACAAAGTGTGACAGTTACTTTCCCAATTAGGTATTACATTAAAACTAAAATATTTGCGCACCTGCCCTAATTTTAGGGAAAGGGTTAATAATATTAATAGTATGTGGCAGTACATATCGGTACATCTGTGGACTATACTCAAGCTGGTGCCGCACTTCAGCATGGTATGTACATATATATGTGTGTATGTATCGATAGTACATAGTAG
This sequence comes from Geotrichum siamense (nom. inval.), assembly GCA_030568955.1. NCBI lineage: Eukaryota > Fungi > Ascomycota > Dipodascomycetes > Dipodascales > Dipodascaceae > Geotrichum > Geotrichum siamense (nom. inval.). Next base: position 32,457 of record JAJMJJ010000024.1, on the reverse strand, counting down.
TACATATTAGTTAGAAACACATGGCGTATCAGGGTTTCGACCTTTAATACATTGATTTGAAAAGATTTGATAGCAACAGGTTCATTCTCATTTACAATTTGCTACTTACATATGTTCTGTGATGTAGTTGTTTAATGATTTTTATGTTCAATTGTCTCTACTGAATACATACCATCACATCGAAACGAAATGGTTATATCCCTTTCCACAAAAAGTGCCATACAACTCTTACCTGCAGATATATCATCATTAATCAAGTCGCAAGTAGACTTGAATACTTATTCGGCATGTATTAGAGAAGTGGTTCGAAACAGTATCGATGCACAAGCTACTCGAGTCACTATTACATGTGATATCAAACAAATGTCGTTTACTGTTGTAGACAACGGGGAGGGTATCTTACCCAAGGACATGGAAAATGTTGGAAAATCAGGTTTCACGTCAAAATGTCGTTTGGTTTCCGATAGATATAATGGCATTTATGGATTTAGAGGGGAATCTCTTAGCAGTATCGCCGCTCAAGCAATGCTTGTAATTTATTCAAAATCCAAAGAATATCAAAAAACAATGGCTTGCAGAATAAAGTATGGAACATCATCGATGCCTTACATTGCATCGGATCCTATAAATGATAGTGGTACCCGTGTCTCATGTCATGGTTTATTCGCAAATTTTCCTGTGCGGCAGAAGCAGGCTTTAGAGATGTCAGAACAATCTCACCTAGAATATATCAAAAAAATGATACTTCCTATTTCCGTTTCTCATCCAGATGTAACCTTTATTTTACATGGATCCAATCATAAAAGGTTTCTATATTTAAGAAGCAACTTTGACGAATCAACACCGCATAATTATATTGAACTTCTAAGATCATTACATTTCACATCAACGTCGCATCGATGGGAAACAATTAAAGCTAAATCCCAAAGTACTTCATTGGTAGCTACTATCGCATTAGAATCTAATTCAACGAAATCAGCGCAATATATAGGTGAGTGCACATATCATAAAAAAGTACCAGTAGGTATGCATGTGTATTTTTAACGAATATTGTACTTACAATCTTTTACAAGTGATCAACGGTCGTCTACTCACAAGTAGGGATATCTATTTAGACGTCAATCGGACATTTGAAGATTATCAATTTGGTATGAATAGTAGTGATCGTTCATCTCCCAATAGGCATTCAAATTACCCAATATTCATTATTTGTGTCCAATATCCAGTTTCTGTCAAAAGTTATGTTACTGACCCCAACCAATGTTTGTACTCTCCAGAGGTAGGTGGACAAATATATCATTCGATTTTGCTAAGTTTTTGGTTGCTGACCAGAATTTTAGGACTTTAACTATGTGAGAAACCTAATTTATTCTTTATGCAAGAAATTTCTAGAGTTAAGGGGATATAATAAAAGAAGTAAACCTCGGAAAGCTTTTCGCTCAAAATCAGCATCGCATATTAATTATGGCACGTCATGCATCTCAAATGCCAGAATGGCTTTCTACAATCCTACTGAAATAGCTGGTCGATCATCTTCGGTAAGTTACTTCAATGTTGTTGATTTAATAGCGTGAACTATTACATGTATGTCCATTCTAACGTTGTAGATGTCTGAAGAGTCAAAGAGTACATTTGCTTCTTCAAGGTTGTCACTGAAGTTCAATCAACAAAATGAAATTTCAAAAGTCCAATTTCCACATATTGAAACAAGTTCCATCCCAAAGGAATGGGGTTCGGCTCTATCGAGGTTCTTCCACAAAAGAACATCTACTAAAATTTCAGATTACAATTTATCAAAATTGAGTTTAAAAGATTGTCGTGTTATTTCGCAAGTGGGCTCAAAATTTATTTTGATTGTTTTACTTACTACGGAAGGTCATTCTTTGATCATTGTTGATCAACATGCTGCTGATGAACGGGTAAAACTTGAATCATTGTTCACAACACTTACTACTAAAAGTTTGCAAAGGTCAATCATCCACCTAGAGTTCCCTATTACGGTAAAACTTGATCTTCATGAACTAGAGTTACTGTTGAAATATCAATCCTGTTTTTCTCAATTTGGGATTTCATATGTTATCAATTCCAGTGAGTTACAGCTCATTCTCGTTGGTCTTCCAGAAATAGCATATGGTAAGATTAAGGCACTAAAAACTGCATCTGACAAGGAAATTTTTATCAACAAACTGATAATTAAACATATATACGATATTGAGGAAAGGCGTGTTTCACGATATCCAATCACAAGTGACTTACATTGGACTCTCACAATTAAGGATTTTCCTTCAGGTTTGGTAGATATTATGAAATCGAAAGCTTGTCGCGAATCAGTCATGTTTGGAGACAAATTAAATTTATCTGAGTGTCAAAATTTAATAACTCAACTTTCTGAATGTAAATTCCCTTTTCAGTGTGCTCATGGTAGACCTTCAATGGTACCCTTGATAGATCTTACTTCGGACACAGGTACCTAGGTAAGTATATATCTTTAATATCATGTATACAAATATTTGAATTATTTGAATATAATATCGCTTGTCTAGAAGTTACAAGCAGGCATAGTTATATAGTTGGTTTATATATAATAATAACAAGTTTTCCTTAATAGAAATTTTGTAAAATTGCATAGCCGTTAAATTAGATATCTAGTTTGGATTAGTGGTTTTATTCTATCACATATGGATTAATGCTAGAAAGATTTCTTAAAGGATTATACATATTGCTATGATAAATACCGGTAGGTAGGTACTTAGGAATAGTGTTAAATCTCTGCTCTTTCATGATTTAAAATAAAATATTTAGGTGATTGAAATTTCTTGTTCAGAAATGTGCACAAAATTGAAGGATAATAAAAAAAATGCCTGGTATACTCGGAGTTGTGAAATTCCTAAAAAATAGCATTTTAAGTGTTAAGTTATATCATGTGACTTTGATATTCTTCAAGGTGACACATGTATATGCTCTTTTCACTCGCCATTTGATCACTACAAACACAATCATTCAGCTTCTACGTTACTACTAGAACTTTTTCCAGCAAACATAAGTTTTAGATGATTAATCTGAGCCGTTTGTTAGTTGTAGTGGCGCTTGTATTTACAAGCATATTAGCTGCTGTTGTAGATGCTTCAGATCAGGGAGGGTACTCTGAAAAACTAATCATCAATTCGTTGAGCAATCAATTGTTGGAAACAAAATTTGAATTTAATTCGACTCTCATTCATAAGGAAAAGAACCCTTTTGACCTTGAAGCTAAGATTTCACATTATGATAGCCACTTTCCTCGAGTACTGGGAAATATTTTGACTGATATAGAGGGAAATAAACTAAACCTCAAATTTACCAAAGGGCTTCTATATGCAAGACAAGACTCTTCTGACGATGGTATAATTGGTGTGGAAGTAACTCTTCTTTTACAGAACTCGAAAGACGTTTTGAAAAAGTGGAACAAATTTATCAACTTTCTTTCGGGGATGTTTTGTACAAGTTTGAATTTAATCGAAGACACTTATATCAATTCAAATAAAGATGGTCAGGTAGAGATTAAGGGTCTTTTGCCAACAGAAAATATATGCACTGAAAATCTTACGAACTTCATTAAACTATTGAAATGCAAAGGAAAAACAGGTATATCAACGCTATTGACTAATTCGAATAGCATCAATAACTTGATTTTTAAACGAATTTCTATTTCATTGGAGAATACTAAAACTAAATTAGCACTAAATCAAAAGATTGATTTTATTTTTGATTTGAAGTCAAGTGGGGAGAATATTCCGAAACCTGTTAGCTCTTCTGATTTACATTGCGAAGATGAAAGTAATCCATTTACGTGTTTTCCTGTGGATAACTCGAAAGTAATCGATGAAGTAGATCTCAATTCTCTATTTAAGCATGACCTATTTTCCAAATGTCTAAGTATGACTGCACATGAAGATGAGATTTGGTTTCAAAACATTAAAAGCATCAAAGATCAAGACAGGTACTTCGAAGCCCCGACATCACTATCCCTGATTGATGGCCAAAAGCCTAATTTTAAGTTATATTTGGGATCTGATGATAAAGAAATTAATGGAAATACACTCTACACAGTTGGAAAATTGTTAAGAACTAAACAGAATAAGCTTATTATTAACATGAAAAGAACGTCGTCTCCGGTTCCCGATAATGTTAGTGAAGTGATAATTGACTATCACGAATATTTGCCTAGCTATATTAACCTGTATCTTCACACCTTGGATATTCATGATCAAGAAGAGAAAGGTATTACGGTTAAAAAGCTTTCTGATAAAAATAACCATGTGCATTTACAGTTGGGCCTTGACGCTGACAAACTTAGTGATATATCCTTATCATTTGAATTGATTTATGATCAACTCTTGTTTATTGAGAAATACCCACCAGATGCTAACCATGGATTTACAATTGCTCCTTCACTGATCATCACATCTTTTCCTGGAACTAATCTTTCTATGCAAAGGCAAAATTCCAATCCACTCTTGGTCGACTTACCTACTCCTGATTTTAGCATGCCATATAATGTGATAATTCTTACGTGCACCTTAATGTCTTTAGCATTTGGTAATCTTTTCAACCTTCTAGTGAAACGGATTGTCACAATTGATGAACGTGATGAAATAGTTCGAAACGGAAAATTAAGACGTAAAGTTTTTAGGTTATTACACAAGATAAAAGGCAAAAGGCAGGATACGTTGGAAGAAAAAAAAACTGGTTAACTTTTTTCAGTATATGTTTGAAATTCATTTCTCCAGTTCAATCAATCACTGTGAGCATCTTATGTACTACCTCGTAGTTTAAAATCTTTTTATTTGTTGAGAAGTTATGACAGGCATCAAGAATCGTGTGCTACAACTATATAAATTGCATCTAGAGACGACATATATGGGAACAATTAATGTGTAAGTATAATTTTTCTTTGTATAATTATGTAAGTTGTTTTATCTTCAGAAGCATATGTTTTATCTATACGCATATACAATAAGTTGTGATTTAAAAAATGGGTAATATGAAAAGCGTATCCTAGCATTCGGTGATATTGAAATATAGTATAGTAGATATCTGCCATATTTATGCATCTATTTAAACAAGTATATCCTTGAAGATTTACTTAGAACATACATTTAATGATGTTATATTTTATTCTCTTTAGCTAAAAACTATTATTTAGTCAGCCGAAAAAAGTGTATCATTTTCAGGATTTTTTGAAAATCAATTGATAAAGGTACCGCATATGTACATTTACGTATATGCCTCTTACTTTGATGTAGAAATCAATTGAAGCAATGAGTCAGTGCTTATACCTCCTATGCACTATGTACTATATGCAATTATATTTGCATAAAATTTATATACCAGTTTTATGACTACCAAGTGCACACTAGGTCGAACACCATTAAAATTGAAAATCGCAATAAAAATGTGCTCTGTTGAATTCACGAGTTGCAGAGAAACTAAACCTATTTCAATATCTAATATCTTTAATAATGTCTTTTTGCAATGTATTGCAGCAAGAGTACTATATATTTGACATTTAAAGTTGTCATTGTTTCTTTTTTTTTGTTGTTGTTGTTCCTTTAAACTATAGTTCGATTAGAACTCAGAAATATTTTTCAAGACTAAAACTTATGTAAAACACTGAACGTAACATTTTTGCATTAAATAAAAAGAAAAATTAACATCGTTCATGATTTAATAATTAATTCAAGTAAACGGCTAGAAAGGTATGAGTTGTTCCAAAAATATTAAAACTAATTTTAATCATTTTTCCAACTTCCATCTTTTATTATTGAATGTTAACAAACTACTGTTTCTTATACACAAACTAAATAATAAGAGTGGAACATCAGCGATCAGAATCTACATTGCATTCTGCATTATTGGATCTTATTTTAAATATAACAATTTAAAGCTTTTCTGTTTGTTGCCAATGGGAAATAAGCAAAAGAGTATTTATGACAACTTGCCTGACGAGCAAGATTACAGACTATCGTTTGATGATATTAATTCTCGAGTTCAACAACGATATTCACACCTACCACATTCACGTCACAATGTATCTCCTTGTTCGTATACAAATATCTCAAGTTGTTCAACTCCACTTTTACAAATGGTACAACGGCCTTTAGGTGATAATTTGAGAAATCCTTTTGAAAACAATATTCAAAACAATAAAGTTATTATTGATGACTATCTTACATATCTTTCTCCATCAGGATCCCCTCCAAGTTCTAGTCCACCGCTGCCACCTTTACCTACTCCACAAATTCATTACTCTAATCTACCGGCAAATGTAGATAACTACAATGAACAAATTATACAACTAAGTAATACAAAACTTCCAGATATACCTCAGGCTGTATCCCAGTAAGTTAAAATTATTTAACAAAAATTGAAAGTAGTCAATAATACTAACTATTATGTCTTAGATCTTCTAACAGTACTATTGACAAAGAACGATTAAAAAGCATCTTAAACATCAACGAAAGTAAGAAATAAAATGATACTTAAATTTTTGCAAATTCCCTAAATATTTCTAAAAGAATAATTAGTTACTAACATTTCTCATATCAGATTTAAATCAAAATATTACTTCTTCTGAATCTCATTCTCCGGATATTATACAAAATAGCATGTATGATTCCAAATCATTTGAAATGCTACATCAAAGTTCTGCTCCCGAATTTATGAAGTCTTCGATTGAGAAAGATGGTCTAAAAGTTCAACCAAAATCTATCGATCGTAGGGTTTTTAAAGAAGGATGGGTAAATAAAAATTTTTCAAACGCCAGCAATCCCTGGAGTATTCAGTATAACTGGAAACTTGTCAAAGCTGTTATTGAAGACGACTCTTTAAAACTATATAAACCTCCCTCTACCTTGAATATCAAATATTTTGATATTGATTGTCCTGTACAAGCATGCAATACTGATACACTTTATGCTGAAAATGATTTGGTAACTGGAGGTACGACAGTGACCCCTGAGTTTCAACTTTTTTATCAGGGAATAGAACAACATCCTGAACTTGAACTAAACGAAAAAGAACAGATTGTTGGTGGATCAAACGAAGCCATTTGTCATACTATTGTTTTCGGATTAAATGAAGATTTTGCTATCAGATCTGTTCTTTTATTGCCATTGCTAATGGATATTTTGGTAGCTCTTAAATACATTTATCTATACTCATCAATAGCAAAAGCCAAAAATGACAAACCTCTTGATATGACAGCCTTTGACTTTCAATTCTCACTCTTTGATAGATTGGCTAAAAGGCTAGGCTTAGTAGTCGAAACTATGATAAATCGATTTTCTGGGATGTTGCTAGACAAACATATTCACAAATCTATATTAAGGCTGATAGAAGCTGTATCTGACTACAGCACTGAAACAGCGCTAAATCTCCAACTTTTAGTCTCGAAAAAAGAAAAGTATATGTCAAATATGTTGTCCTATGCCACACATCAAGATGCAGTTATGTGGACAGGAATAACACCAACTCTCAACGATAAGGTGTCCGATAAATTGCATTATATTCTCACAAGTATAGAAAGTGGCAAAAACTTCACATCCCATTCAACATCTACTAACCATCAGTACACAAATGTTAATCATGTTGCACCAATCTCTCTAGTTACAACAAAACTTCCTACAGCAATACCACCAGATTTAATCTTAGCCCTAAACATTGATATGTTTTCACAACAGATATACCGGTTTCATTTAACGTTTTCCAAGGATTGGACTCCAACAACAGATATCGGGCTGTTATTCAATACTAAATATACATACAATCGATACAATTCTCTTATTTTTGATTCTTCAGACGTTCACTTTTTAGGATCTCTTCTCATGGACCATTTATTTAATAAAATACATAATATTGATAACTCTTATCGTGGCAAGATTTTAACATATTGGATAAACTTGGGTAACGCGCTAAAAACATGCGGTGACATGGTTGGTTGGTTAGCAATTGCTACCGTTATTTGTTCAACACCTGTTCTAAGACTACGAAGTACTTGGTGTTTTGTGTCAACTGAAACAAGAGAAAAGATTGTAAGAGAATGGGCACCAGTTGTATTTAATTTAGATAGTAGGATGATGGTTTCCGATATGTCAAGAAGAGCTGCATTTCAAGTTTTAGTGCCCCAAAGTATGCAGATAAATTGCCCTAAAGAACGTGTTGTTCCATTTTTTGGTGATCTTTGTATTAAGTACCAAGAAGGATTTACTTACAAGCAATCTGATTCTTGTCTACGAAGTATTCAGATGGCCTTTGACAGATGGGATGCCTATATTTCGCAAATTGCCCAAAATGACTCTTTTGATCCACTCCCAGAGTGTATCCCTTCCATACAAAAAATTTTATATCAGCTTTTGAACAGCCATTTTGAAACATCCCCTGTGTCAATTGAAAATTCCCTTTCTCGTTCATTGGAAATTGAACCTTGTATACCACGAAATTGTGATGAGTATTTCAAGCAAACATCTCCTTTACTTTCTGGATTGTTTTTACCTATTGTTTTTACAGATATCACGGATTCTTTTCACGTCTTTTCAAAATCTCGGGCTCTAAGTTATAACTCGACAGTAAGCACAAAAAGATCTAGAAATACAAAAAATGGAGCAATTGTTCCTCTCGCAAATATAAATTCTACAAGAGTAATAAGTGGAAAATCTAATGAAGATCTAGAAATACCTTTATTAGTTACAGGTGTAGCTGAAATTGATTGTCATTCTGAGTTAATTATTTCTAGTTGTTCTTCAAATAAAATTATGATTCAAGCAATTAGAGACTTCTTAAACATTGGAACTAAATCTTTTCAAGTTTCAGAAGATCTTATTTTCAAAACAAAAGAAGTGGAAATTTCAGATATTGAATATCAACGTTATAAGCATTCTTCACGAAGAGGAACCTTTTTAAATTATTCAAGTGAAAATTTAGATTCATCTAGTTTGAAAACAAAGCACAATGAGATTTCTGTTAAGGCTGGTACTCTTGAAAGACTATTAGATGTACTTGTTATTGGAGCTGACTTGTTAGATTTAACTGTCATTTCAAAAGAGCTCAATGGTATCACTTCTTTCATCGATCAAGAAAGCCATACTCAAGCATTTTTTTCATCTTTCAGGAGCTTTTGTTTTCCACATAATTTGGTTGAAAGCTTACGGAAAAGATTTGCTGGGGCCAAATCAGCAGCCGTATCTATTGCCGAGTTAAAAGACAAAATATTCAATAGAAATTCAGATATTCCAGCAAATTTTCCCGACTGGAACTCAGAATGTGAGGAAAATCCTGCTGTTATAGATTGGTCTATAGTTTCTCGCATACAAATAGGAGTACTAAAGGCGTGTCATTGTTGGATTTTACATTACTTTTCTGATTTTGCTAGCGACCTTAACCTTAGAGATCATTTTTTGAATCTTTTAAAAGCATTTGAGTTAGAACTACAAGGTTGGAAAGAATCGGGTGCGCTACAGATTGAAAAATTTGAACATTTTTATAACAATATTGAAAGACTTCTTAGGAAAGTAAGAAAACTATTTATCAAGAAGTCATACCGTCCTATTGATGTTCGAAGTCTAGGCCCTTCACTTCCGTTTGGAGTTAAAATTGAAAATATTTCTCCATATGCTGAACCTCAATTACTTTACCAGCTAATAGAACAGGTAGACTTAACTGCAGGTGAATATTTCTCTCTTTTACAACTTAAAGACTGGACTGAGCTATTTGATATCATTGAAGCACAATTATATACTTCCAATGGATTTTTTCAGGACAAGCAACAAAATTTCAACAACGAAGATGACATACATGTGCAAGATATTTTTACCTTATGTCAAAATCTACATGGGGAAACAGCTGACGATAAACTACTTTCCAAATTTCCTAAGCCAATTCGTGAATTGTTTCGTATCCATGCAAATATAGCCAACTATTTTACAGCTCAAATTTGTGATCCTACTATTGAAACTCACATTCGAATTGGTCGAATGGTATCTATTTTAAAAATTCTTGGAATATGTCGAAAGCGTATGGATATGTTAAATATATTTACTTCAAATAATGAACCATTTAATCGAGTAGGGCGCCGATTTCCTTCTCTTATTGAAAAATCTATTGCAGCTGCTGTTTTACGTCCAGAAAGTCGAGCATTTGGAGCTTCATGGTTTGAAGCAGCAAAGGAATGTGGTAAATTTTCTGGAACCATTTTCAAAGGCTCTATTGAAACTCTAGAAGCAATCATACCTGATATTCAATTAGACTTTTTGGATCATTCATCAAATGGTAAAAGCTTAACACCATGTGTTGGTTGGATGATTGAATTATTACTAGAAACTATTTGTTTCGTACCAAATACACCATTTGAAGCACCCAAGCTAGTTAATTTTGACAAAAAGAGATACATTTACAACCTCATGACAAGTTTTGTTGAAATGAAAAAGGTTGTCCCTGGGTTTGATGAGTTAATTGCAAATGGATTAGATAGCAGTACATTGTATGTATATGCTAAAAGTGTGGCGTATATTACAAATCCAACTAGAGGACTTCATCAAATTGATAAAAAATTAATAAAAGAAACAGCTAATCGTGAACTAAAATTTTTTCCAAAGTCATCCTTAAAGGTAAAATTATTTTCTTCAACTGTTTTAGCAGAATATGATAAAAATAAACGAGTCTTTCGTCAAAAAGAAATATTAGAACAACAAATCAAAGAATTAAAAAGAGCAAAAAGTAAATCAAAGGTCTTAGCTGTATCAAATGGTTCTTTATCTAACATGGAAAAAAAAATGTCAATCTCGTCCAAATTTGGAGAGTTTTTTAAATCCGTCCGACCATTGTCAATTGCATTATCAAATGGATTATCTCAGTCAACTGAAAAAATTATCAATCCACAAAATCTTCCACATTTATCCACATTCCATGAATCAAATTTTAAACTTTTATCATCTATCAATCTGGCTAATGCTAGCATTACTCCCGTTAAAGGAAAAGAAAAATTTGTTTTTCAATTAAGTTGTGAAAATTCACAAAATATTATATTACAGACGTCGAGTGATTCTAATACGGAAGCCTGGATACAAGCAGCAGAATATGCAAGGAAAGAAGCGGAATTTATGGCTTTTTCCGGACCAACATCAACCAAGGTATTCGGTGTACCTATTCAAATTTTGTGTGAAAGAGAGATGACCGTACTGCCTAGTGTAATTGATGTTCTTTTGACTGAGATAGAAGAAAGGGGGCTGGAGGAAGTTGGTTTGTATCGAATTCCAGGGTCTTTGGCTAATGTTAATAAATTGAAAGAAGCTTTTGATTCCGGTGATGATATTGATATGAAGGATAGTAGATGGTTTGACATAAATGTTGTAACTGGCTGTTTCAAATTATATTTGAGAAATCTACCTGAACCACTTCTCACGAATGAACTAATGGGTGAATTTCTAGCTTGTGGGAACCTAAAAAATCCATCTGATTCAGTTTCGTTGCTAAAAAGGGTTGTACATAGACTTCCCTCGGTCAACTATTATCTTCTAAAACGAATTATACATCATCTTGTCAAAGTAGATCAGTTTCGTTCTACCAATTTGATGCACGCTGAAAATTTAGCAATTGTGTTTTCAATGAGTTTTATTCCGCAATCAAGTTCTACTAATTCAATATCAAGTGATCTTGGTTCAATGCAAAATATTTTAAAAACTATGATATTATCGTATGATCAAATATTTTCCGATATTCAAGAAGATGAACTTAATGGCCCTCTGCCGTCACAGTTATCATTGAGCTCAGCAATTCATCATTTAGGAGTTGGATCAAGTTTTTTGAAAGATTCTCAACCTCAGTTGCTGGGAGACTCGGAGTCAGAGTCAGAGGATTTATAAATATAATATTATATCATGAATCAAATTAAGCAGTTACATTTACATCCCTAGGTTGTTATAGGTACCTAGGTAGGTAATAAGTACCAATATATCAAGGATCTTGTATCATTGATTAGTAGTATTATTAATTTTCAAATAATTTATAAACTTCCAAAATAATTATTATTTTATTTGGAATAAATAAATATACAAGTTAACTTGGCGATGAATTATAACAGAAATGTTCTCTCAGTAAAATGTATCAATTGAGTGTTTAGAAGAATCGTAGAAATATACCAGAACAATCAAGCATATAAACCTTTAACCTAGCTTGCTTGAATAATCGGGGTCAAATCCAAGCAACATTTCGTCATTAATATCTAAATCGTAATCTCGAATCATCCTAAAATTTGTTAGTTACATAGTCATAGTTTAGTTGCATAGAAGCATACCTTGGATCTAGTGTTGTTAGTCTCTGAATATGTTCGTTCACAATCTTCTCACGTAAATTTTGCTCTTGAAATTGTAGCCGATCATGTTCCATTTGCTTTTGAACACCTTCAGCTGGAAGAACATACGGGTTATCGCAGTGGGGACAATACTGATCGGTTTCATCAAAGTCAGACATATCTTTCCTGAATGCCTTCTTACACTTTTTACATATAAAAGTAATTTCAACGGTTTTTTGAAGAGGATGGTTTTCAAACTCATCGTGACCTTAAGCATTACATAGATCGATAGGTCGATGTGTTGTTAGATTCAATCGTTGAAGATGATTATTTTCTTCTGGAACACACTCACATTGTGTACAATCGTACCACTTCCTGCAACACTAAAGACACTAAAGTTAACAATAAAATTAAACACCATAGTACTTAACTTTCATATAACTTACGGCCGTTCTGACTGAGACTTGTGCGTTAGTAAAATGCTTACACATGGTGAAGTATGGATGTATGATACCGGTTGGAGATCAACTCAAAGTATGCAGGCTCTCGATTCCGCATTTGGGAACAGTAACAAATTTTTTTAATTAGTCATGAATTTGTCAGGTCCCGAGAGAGATGGGAACGGCTTATTCAGAACTTTTGCATACTTCATACATACATATTTCGAAGCATCAAAGACATTTGTCATCTTGTTTTCAACTTCTCATTCTGAATTTTTTAAAAAATCAACTATTTATTATTACCCTTTAGAATATCATTTTTGATAAAAGCAGGAAACCTCTTTATGTCATCTACAGAACTTGTCGCTCCTCCTGCTGAACTTAATCAGCCACCGCCAGAACATTGCCCAGGTACTGAATCAGAACTCGCAGGTACATCAGACGCTTGTGCAGGGTGTCCAAATCAGCAGATATGCGCGAGTGCTCCAAAAGGGCCAGATCCTGATATACCACTTATCACAGCGAGAATGTCTACTGTAAAGCACAAGATTTTAGTATTATCTGGAAAGGGTGGCGTTGGTAAATCAACTTTCACTAGTATGCTTTCTCGAGCTTTCGCCGCTGATGAAGATATCGAAGTGGGTGTAATGGATGTGGATGTATGTGGTCCTTCGATGCCAAAAATTATGGGGGCTGAGCATGAAAAAGTTCATAGCTCTAATGAAGGTTGGTCGCCGGTATATATTGATGATAATTTAAGTGTGATGTCAATAGGATTTTTACTACCTGATCAAGATAATGCGATCATCTGGAGGGGTGCCAAAAAGAACGGTATGATCAAGCAGTTTTTGAAGGATGTTATCTGGGGTGATTTGGATTACTTGGTTATTGATACTCCTCCTGGAACTTCAGATGAGCACCTTAGTTTGAGCAAATATCTTGAACCTAGTGGAATCGATGGGGCGATAATTGTTACAACACCTCAGGAAGTGGCTCTACTTGATGTGAGGAAAGAAATTGATTTCTGTCGAAAAGCAAATATTCCTATTCTTGGATTAGTTGAAAATATGTCAGGCTTTGTATGTCCAAATTGCAAGGGTGAAAGCTTTATTTTTGCTCCTACTACTGGGGGAGGGGAAGGACTTGCTAAAGAGCTACAAATTCCATTCCTTGGAAAAGTTCCTTTAGATCCCAGAATTGGACAAGCTTGTGACGAAGGAGAAGATTTCTTGCAAGATTTCCCAGATTCCCCTGCCACTACATCGCTACTTGAAATTATCGAACAAATTCGCGATCAAGTTGAATAATTAGGGTTATTATATTCACAATGAAAACTAACATATAGCATGTACATAATATATAACACATGCGACATATCTAACTTACTCCCTTAAATAGTCAATACGCAGTAGAAGTGCATATGAAACCTCGCTGTCTTCTATGACAGAATAAATATTTTGCATGATAGATTCCAATACTTCATATTCTAAACAATTGTATTGCAATTTCCTAATCCCCAGTACTAGATCATTAAATAACCTGACATATGTACTGTTATTGAGAAAGAGATTTGAGTGGATTACATGTACAGTTTTTAGAAATATGTTTTTGACAAATTCTGGATCAGTAGTGATATTTTCAATCATGGAATTTGAATCTATCTCTAATTTTTTGTAAAGAGAAGAAAATGCACTATTACAAACACTGCTTTGGCAGTATTCCCAAAGAGCGTCCAGAAATAATTTAGTTTTAAACAAGTCCATCCCTTTGTCATTTGAAGATAAAGTAATTTCTAGACACGTTCTCAAAGTAGCAAGATAAGAAAAAATCTCGGATATCTTCAAATCAGTCTCAGGAGTTGAAAATAGAAGCTCCAGCGAACCTCCTAACTGCCAGGACAGTTGCGAAGAGAAGCCAGTTAGAGTCGAAAGAAAGTCAACCTTATTATTTCGCGTGGAAGAGTTCAGCGACAACATATCACTCGCTAGAGTAAAACTGTTCTGTAAAGGATAATCTTCTGATAATGTTTTCAAAGTATTGCTTAAAGTATCATGTAATATTTTCTCCAAAGTATACTTTTGATTATCTTGACAAAACAATTGTACATTAGTAGTAAGAAGCTCCAATAAAGAAAGTGAGAAACTTTGGCAAAATATAGAGTTGCCTAAGAATGCGATTTCTCTAAAGACTTCCAAAATTGACTCAAGATTAGATTTAGAAAAAGATTTGTCAATTTTCAGAATAATATCGTTTCTAACACCTTCAACGATATCAGTCAACTGCTTCTGGCTTATTGGCTCTATAAGTTTGTTGATTTTATCCATATAAAGAGTTCTTATCTGGTCAAGATCAGAAGAGTAGTCGTTTAACTTTTTCATTAAACCTCCAATTGTATAAATTAAATGACATGTCGTCGGTGAAATATTTAAAGGAGTAAATACCGGTGGTACGGTGTTCAGTAAGATATCTGCGGATTCTGATTTATGTCCATATAAAACCCAGCCACTAACTATTTGTAGCCAAACCCCATTCATTGCTGCTACGCATCGAAGTCTGACAACGTCAATCTGATGATACCCACTAACTTCTTCAAACAAGCTATAAACGTTGCATTCTGAAGTGTCGGGAGACATGAATATCCTATAAATATGCTTTAAGTTTGACAAAACATATTCCAAAGATCTCTTCCATTTTAACAAGTTGATTGAAATGACACTCAGTGAAAAAACGTCTTTATCAGAAACAATCGTGGGGTCACGATCCAAAATTTTCTTTTCTAGTTCTTCCAGCTCAGATAAGTAAGGGCGAATTACTGAAATATCAAATACAGAAAGTATCGCAGGAGTGACATATTTTACTGCTGATTGAAACCGAGTAAGGTCTTTGTCGGACGCGTATGTGGAGTATTCTCTTGTTGAAGACATATTGTCGTTGATCTCTTTGACCATTTGAGTAGTCGAGCTGACTAAAGCAAGAAAATTTCTTTCTGAAGGATGAAATAAATCTTTTGATATATCTGTAACAAGGATAGGAGAGGGTATTCCTGTTAGACTTATCAAAATTTCGTGAATCATAGTTGAAGATGCCCTCTGAATATTTTAAAATCAGATCACGCCGATGGTTTTTTCTTGGAGACCAGGCTTTGATTCTAAGGATTATCAAAGAATGACCAATTCTAGTGCATCGATAGATGAGGAAGTTGTTTGAGATTAAGACGCGTATTAGGCAGTTGCAGTCTGACTTGACGAAAATATAGGTGTAGAGTGTACTTAAAAGAGTAATTGATTATTTCTAGGAAATCCCAATCTTCTTTTTTGTCGCGTTTTTTTCTTTTTTAATTTTTCATTTTTATTTTCTTCTTCTTTTTCTCGTTACCCCCCTTTCCAACTAGGCCATTTAGTCCAATCATGCCTGAAGAAACATCAAAAGAAGTAACTTCTGCTGAACCTGAATCTATTGATGTAAGTATACCGTTTCTTTTCTACATATCATGATTTTGTCTAATTTGAATCCTCTTTTGCAGATCAGTGAGACAGAAGATTTCGAACGCGTTCCTGCCAGCGCAGATGTTCTGACGGAACGTTCATCGAGATATTTTGTTAAAGATTTTTCTGAGAAAGCCGACAAAGATACGACAAAAAGATTAAAGTATTTATTGGGCCTCACTGAACTTTTCCGACATTTTATCGAAGTAAGAGCAAAAAACAACCCTTCTCTTCAGAAACTGATCGAGGAGCCTGAAAAACAACCTGCTCTTACTCAACATGGCTCAGTGCATCATCGAAAGTCCGAAAAAGAAGAGGATGAAGAGTTGATAGAGGATGAAGAAGGTGAAGAAAAATCAGACACTACTGTATTCACTGAGTCACCGGGCTATATTAACGGTACTCTGAGAGACTATCAAGTCCAGGGTTTGAATTGGTTGATTTCACTATACGAGAACTCCCTCTCAGGGATTCTTGCCGATGAAATGGGTCTGGGTAAAACTTTACAAAC
This sequence comes from Geotrichum siamense (nom. inval.), assembly GCA_030568955.1. NCBI lineage: Eukaryota > Fungi > Ascomycota > Dipodascomycetes > Dipodascales > Dipodascaceae > Geotrichum > Geotrichum siamense (nom. inval.). The sequence continues at coordinate 15,696 of JAJMJJ010000024.1, read as the reverse complement.
TATCTCGTTCCTTGGGTACTTGAGGTATCACAAAAATATCAACGGGCCCTACTTAGTCGTAGTCCCTAAAAGTACATTAAACAACTGGGCTCGTGAGTTTGCTAAATGGACGCCAGATGTTGACACTTGTATTTTGCATGGAGACAAGTTATTAAGACCTGAAATTATTCAAAACCGAATAATGACTTGTGATTTTGATGTGTTGATTACATCTTACGAAATGGTGATTCGTGAAAAGAGTGCGCTTAAGAAATTTGCCTGGGAGTATATAGTTATTGATGAAGCCCACAGAATAAAGAATGAGAATACAGCATTAGCTAAATTAATTAGAGAATTCTATTCTCGAAACAGACTTCTTATCACTGGTACGCCACTTCAAAATAACTTACATGAACTCTGGGCTTTGCTCAATTTTTTGTTGCCGGACGTATTTTCCGACTCCGAGGCTTTCGATAAATGGTTTGATGATCAAGGAGAAGATCAAGATCTTGTTGTTAAAAAACTTCATAAAGTTTTGCAGCCTTTTCTCCTTCGTCGAGTTAAAAGTGATGTCGAAAAATCACTGTTACCTAAAATCGAAGTCAATATCTATGTCGGAATGTCGGAAATGCAAAGGAAATATTATAAGCTGCTTCTTGAGAAAGATATAGATGCAGTTAATGGTGCGAGTAAAGAGAAAGCCCGGTTACAAAATATTGTCATGCAACTCAGAAAATGTTGTAACCATCCATATCTTTTCGAAGGTGCTGAACCTGGTCCTCCTTATTCAACTGATGAGCACTTAGTTTACAATTCAAAGAAGATGGTTGTTCTCGATAAACTTTTGAAACGTGCTAAGGCTAGAGGAAGTAGAGTTCTGATTTTCAGTCAAATGACTAGAGTTTTAGATATATTAGAAGATTATTGTCTGTTCCGCAGATTTGATTACTGCAGAATTGATGGTAGCACCAGTCATGAAGATAGAATTGACGCTATTGATGCCTATAATAGTGAAAACTCTAAGAAATTTGTGTTTTTGCTTACCACCAGAGCTGGTGGTCTTGGTATTAATTTGACAACTGCAGATACTGTTGTCATTTTTGATTCAGACTGGAATCCTCAAGCAGATTTACAAGCTATGGACCGTGCCCATCGTATTGGTCAGAAAAAACAAGTTTATGTTTATAGACTAGTTACTGAAAATGCTATTGAGGAAAAAATTCTGGAGCGTGCTGCTCAGAAACTAAGATTAGATCAACTGGTCATCCAACAAGGAAGAGCTCGGCCAGCAGGTAGTAACACTGCTGCATCTAAGGATGAACTTCTTACAATGATTCAACATGGTGCACAAAACATATTAAGTTCAGAAAATGCTGATAATGCTGACACAGAAGATATTGATGCTATTCTTGCCAAAGGTGAAAGTAAAACTAAGGAATTAAATGCTAAATATGAAAAATATGGGTTGGATGAACTTCAACAATTCTCGAGTGAAAGTGCATACCAATGGAATGGACAAGATTTCCGGGATGTTAACAATAAAAAGAAGAAAGACTTTAATTGGATCCATTTGGCCAAACGTGAGAGAAAAGAAAATTATAATATTGATGGATACTATCGGGAAGTTTTGATGAACAAAAGTGGGACGCCTGGTGCTGAAAGTAAGCCTGCTGCTCCCAAAGCTCCTAAGCAGCTTAATATTTTTGATCATCAATTCTTCCCTGCCAAATTGACCGAAATTTACGATAAGGAAACAGCGTATCATAGAAAACAAATTGGATACAAAGTTCCTATACCGGAAGGTTCTACCAAAGCAACTATCAAGCAACTTGAAAAGGAACAGAAAATTATTGATGATGCAGAACCTCTCACTGAAGCTGAACAACAAAAGAAGGAGGAATTAACTACTAAAGGGTTTAAGGATTGGAGTCGACGAGATTTTTTCCAATTCATCAATGCATGTGCTAAATTCGGGCGCACCAATTTGTCACAGATCACCAAGGCTTTCAATGGTGACAAGACATTATCACAAGTAACAACATACTCTAAAGCATTTTGGGCCAATTATGAAAAAATTGACGGATCAGACAAATATGTTGGACAAATTGAAGCTGGTGAAGAGAAGAACCGTAAAACTGCTTTACAAAAAACAGCATTAAAGAAAAAAGTTGAATCAGTTCAAGCGCCATTACAACAAATGGAAATTGTCTACCCAGTTCAAACGAAAAAAATGTTTAACGAAGAAGAAGATCGATATCTTTTGATTCAAATGAATAGACTAGGTATTGAAACGGAAGGATTATTTGAAACTATTCGTGATACGATTAGAGATTGTCCTATGTTTAAGTTTGATTGGTTTTTCCTTAGTAGAACACCTATTGAATTAGGTCGTCGTGGTATGACATTGCTTGGATATGTTTTGAAGGAATATGAGTCCCTTCCTGCCTCGAAGAAAAGAAAGGCATCTGGAACTAGGGAAGGAAGTAGGAAGAGATGAATAGCGGCGTAAATTTGAATATATTGACCCTTTTTTCTACAATATATATACTTCAATATATATACAAATAAATAAATGTGTTTATTTTAATAATGATGATAAACAGAATGATTATTATTATAATAATAATAATAATAGTAAATCAGATTAAATCTCTATATGATTATTTTATACATATTAAACTGGAAGTGCTTGTAGATCCATTAAAAAAAAGTCATCTACCGTTCCAAATTAGGAATGATTCCCTATTTTGGACACATAGTAATTTGTTTATTTGTTTTTTACCTGTTTGGATTATAATGGTTAAATCTTATAAATAAATATAAAATAAATACTAAAGTAAAAGAATAAAATAAAATAATCATAAAAATGGAAGAAGACTATATTTTATGTGACCTTGTAAGCCTGTATCAGGCAAAATAACACAGTCTTCTTTTATATAATGTTTTATTTTGTGACTATTTTATTTTTACTTTAGTATTCATCTTATATTTACTTATAAGATTCCATATAGGACCATAAACAGATTGATTATTATTATTATAAATATTTGAATTGATATAGTAACAGAAAAACAACAAAACACACAGTGAGAAATGTCTATATAACTGACTGTGTTGTGTTTTGCCTGTTCCCTCATTACGCCCAAATGTGGAGGGTTACCCTTCCCAGGGGAAAAACCATTACAAACCGAACAAACCTACTCAGGACGGGCTCGCACCCGAGACGCCACTTAATTGTGTGCGAGCTGCTAACCGACCAGGCCACAAAGGGTCTGGTCTTTTTTTTTTTTTTTTCAGGATGTGTTGAGTTTGGTCAAACAGGTCATAACAATTATTCGTTCTTTTTAATAATAATAATAATAATAATAATAAATCTGATTAAAGTCCTATATAAAATCTTATGAATAACAATTAAATAAATACTAATGTAAAAATAAAATAATCACAAGCATAAAACATTATATGAAAGAAGACTGTGTTATTGTTTGCCTGATACAGGCTTCCATGGTCACATTTTTCCCCAGATGTAGAGAATAATCTCTTTAAAAAAAAAACAACAACTAACTGATTTTATTTCAAAAATTACTCACATGTTGAATTTTGAATATACAACGGCCCGATGGTTTAGTGGTATAATTCTCGCTTAGGGTGATCTAAGCAATTTGCGAGAGGTCCCGGGTTCAATTCCCGGTTGGGCCCATTTTTTTTGTTGTTGGTTTGTTGCTAATAATAAAACTTAAGAATTGGTACCTGAAACTTTACTCTATTTGGTATTTAAAATCGGACAAAGAATAATTTTTTTTTTTTTTTTTTTTTTTTTTTGAAGGGAATGGAAGATCTTCTAATGGTAGTCGTGATATATAATCCATTCAAATGTTTATACATACATATGTACCTATAAAATATGTAACTAGGCGTATATTTATGCATATCGTAGTATAATAGTCATGGTATTGAGAATAGATCTTAAATATACTATTTAAATAAGCAATATATAATAGGAATAAATGATATATAATAAACGCAGTCATGAAGAAAATGATAATAATGAATATGATGATGAATTGATAGTGAGAAACCAAAAAAAACAAAAAACAAAGAGAACTAAAATATACTTTTTTTTTTAAATGTAGAATTCATGATGATTGTTGTAGTCAACAAAGAAAGAAGCTTGTTCAACTCTATTAAGCATAGCAAATTTGAGAGCATCACGAGCGTCAGCTTTCATACCCGGTTCTTCTTCCTCCTTAATGGTCACGGTTGGAAGAGAATTGGATGATAAAGTTTTAGTTGAATGAGAAGAGATCTCGGGGAATATTTTGTCTAGGGAGCTAGTAGACTTGAAAATGGGGTCTAAGGGAACAGTGGACTTGGGAGTGATGGGAGAGAAATTGTGCAACTTGAGTTTGGAATGAGGTGTAATATCGGATGTGAGTGATGGGACGGTAGGAGCAAAATTCAGTTCAGAGAGATTTTCTTCTGAAATTGAATCATTTTCTTGGTCAGTCATATCATCATCAACAGTAGCAGCAGAAATATCTTGCGGAGGCAGTTTGGTGGTGGAGGACTCATCTTTGATTTCAGCTTTCCCAGTTTGTTCATTAATGAATAGGCTAAGACGACGAAGAGGAGCCTTTGCACAGGGAAAGATATTTTTATACCTTTCTCTTCTGCTTGCTACAGACTTGCTATGAGACTCAGAACAATAATCCATTGAATAGGACATGCGCAATTTCTTTGATTTCGGGGTTGTAGCAATAGCTTTCAATTTTACAACAACAGGACTATTTTCAATTTCATCTCTTTTGTCTTGCTTTCTTTTTTTCTTTGACGAACCTCGACGCGCCAAAGCTTCAAAATCAACTTTTGTCATTAAAACGGTATCTTTTTTTTGGGACTTTAATTTTGGAGGCACACTTCTGAAAGGAAGTAGATGGGGTTCACCCTTTGAATTGAATACAGGAGAAGTTCGATATGACTCGAACAATGGGGAAGATTGAAGGCAGTTTGAAAATGATGATGATTGGGTATTGGGAGTTACAGGACAATGAATAAAATCAGTAATAGGGTCAATATCATAAAAAGATTCAGACCATTGTGGAGGTGTCTGAGTAATATCAGAAAGCACCTTACGCGACGAAGAGCTATGTTTTGAATATAATAAAGAAGTATCTGTAGAGAATGAACCCTCGGTGAATGGTTCACCCAAAGAGTTTTTGCTATCCAAGAACATGTCTTTTAATGTTAGCAATAAAGAATATAAAAAAGAGGAAAGAAAGGAAAAAAAAAGGAGAAGAAAAAGAGGAAATAAAAATGAATAAATACCAGATTTTTTTTTTAATTTGTTGTTGTTGGTTACAGCAGGTTTTAGAGGTCGTTGTGACAAAGAAGAAAAATTTCAGCAACGCGTTTTTTTTCTTTTTTATTTTTTAACCAAATTGCCCAGGGCAACAAAAACTCGATATCTCCCCCTCTCCGTCAAAAAATAAAAAAAGAAACTTTCAATTGCACCATTCAACATCATCACCATCAATGATGTGAAGTCCATCATCGTCAAATTCTTATTCTTCATTCTTTCAAAGATTGAACTGACTTTTCTTTGTTGTTGTTTTGTCTGATACCAAAAAATGTAGCGGCAGAAATTATTTTTCCCAAAAAAGAAAAAATGGCGTTTTAAAAAGACGCGTTTCTGTCCACTAATAAATGTGTCTCAAATAGGAAGTAATTAATAAAGCCACTGTCCCCCAGACAACCGGGGATTTCGTGGTAACTACGCGTGCACTGTCGTTAAAATCCGTGCAATTTGATTCGTTTTAGGGGTTCAAAATTGATCAATTGTTGTTCTCAATAAATGCGTTTGAATCAATTGCTGGACTAGATCTAAGACACGTTTGAGAAGCAAAACTGGTAACTCCGCTATTATATTACAACACCATTGAAATAATCTGCATGTATTCATGTAAGTGTTGAATGCATTCAATGTCTAATGTCGGTCAAAATTCCTTTGTTTCTTTCTACATCATATATATACATATGTACTATCTATGTATGTATCAACAGCTCGTACGGTCATGTAACGAAAAAACACTCATATATAGTAGAAGTAGTGTAAAATAAAGCTGCAAAGACTACATAACGACCACCAATTGCATCGGTTAACATCGTTTGTTCACATAGTACAAACGCACTTAGTTACTGCTCCACTTGACGTAGAGAGAGACAGAAAGCCGTAGTAGTTGGTTGGATACCGTACTATCCAAAATTTCATACACGCAAACAAAACACCTGCTATATTGCAATGATACCAATGATACTAACACACTTGGATTAGTTGTTTTGGAAAGGCTTCACTTCATTCATTCGTTCATTCAAAATAATTCATGACGTAACGCTGAAGAGATAAACTATTCTTCAGCCGTATCATTTTTGTTGTTGCCTGGGAGTTTCCATGGTGAAACAAACCGATGAAAAATAAAAATCATCAATTGGAATGAAGGCTAACCAGTTAATTCTGGTCTTTTATAGCAACTTCAATTCCCGGCTGGCTGTTGGCATTGCTGCCGAGTAAAGTTTGGTTACTAATAACTTCAATATGCAGTACCAAAGCAACATACACAGTACAACAGTTCCTTCATATATTTGGTCCTTGTTATGGTTTTGAGGTTTGGACCGTTTGAACTACAAAGCGATGAAACTTGTCTAAGAACTTCTTTCAACAGTCAAAATCCACGGTAATCTACTTTGTCATTCTATTTGCTTATTGCTAGTCAAGATGGTGATCATATCTAAAGCATTATCTATCCACACGCCATTGATGCTATCGACATACCTATGTACACATGTAGATACAATTGATAGCAAGAGAGAGAGAGAGAGATAAAGACAATCATGCATACATAGATGCACCTATGTTGCTCTTAATAAGCAGAGGGTAGATCAAGTACACTACATATACACCCCATATCGAGTGTAGTTAATCTGATGATTAGACTTTTTTAATTATGCAAAGCTTTGTTGGCTTCTGATAGTAGTCAGTGGCAGATGTTCTGTTTTGTACGAAATTCATCACAAAATAAATAACCAAATACTACCGAACATTCATTATAAGATCTTCCATGACAGCTATGCACTCACATACATTCAATTCAATAATGTCATCGTCATGAGCTTGGAAATGATGATTACCTGGGCAGTTAGAAAAGTCAAGTGGCTTGTTATTCCCTCTCCCCGGCATTATGAAAATCCCGATTGACCTAACCCAGACAATTTCAAGAAGAGGAAGAAGAAAAAAAACAAACATGTTACTACTACAACATACCTTAAGTTCTACTATCTTCGTCATATCATAGTATGCCCTTGAACAACATCAACAGATTGATGGACAACAAGGAAACTACTGACAACTGGGATGCTGATTTTGATTGCAAAAGTAACAACAACCTATTTCAATCTTCAACATCGTGGAATGCTTCTCCAGGAGGAATGAGTAAAGAAGAGTTTTTGAATTCCTTCAAGGAAACCGATGACGATGGAATATTCGAATTGAATAAAGGTGGATCGACAAAGATTTTGGCCAGGCAGTTAAAAAATATGGGGTTGGATGATGTGACTAGTTTTGAAACTGATATTGAAGACAATATGGCTGAAACTCCAAGAATTCCTGTCTTGGAAGGTCAATTCTCGACATCAACTCTTCAAAATACCAATGTCATTGACTTTGAATTTTCTGATGAAAACGTTGCTACTATCAAAGCTCATAAACAACATCGAAATAGACATAACAGCATTTTAAAAGGAACATTTTTTGATCCTCCTCAAACACAACTTGCAACTTCAAGTACACCTAGAATATCAACAATAAAACAGCGATCGTTAAAAATGAAATCTCCTTCGAAAATTAGTTATGATGATGATTTTACTGAAGGATTTGATGATGACATTACCACAAAATTATTGAATAAACCCATAAAACAACAACAGCCTCAAGTGTTGGATTCATTGGATAATATTGATACAAATTGGGGTGATGAAAGCGGAACTGGAGTAAATAATTCTCTATTTTCGACAAGCACTGTGTCTAATACTGAGACAGAGGTTGATCAGGACATCATAGATGGACTCGTACTTCCAGATGATGGTGATATTAATTTTACTGATCGTCTAGAAAAACAGCAAAAAGAAATCAAACAAAGGGTTGAAATTGAAAGTCTTTTGGACGGTAGCAGGTTTGATTCTGTTGGAAGTAATGAATCAAAAAAATCACTTCCACCTAAAGATGATGATTTTCTTGAAGGATTTGATGTCAACAATGGAACTATTTTCAAACCTCAAACTGTTCCACATAGAAATGTCAAGATCAATGAGACACCACAAAAGCGTGTAGGATTTCAAAATTTACCAATATCTCAAATCCAAACTGGAATTCTGCGAGGTCCACCCAAACAAGCAGATTTCAATTCTCAAACAACTTCTTCAATAGATCCCAAAAAACTTAAAGCTAAACAATCAATGCCAGCACTTCAAACCAAAATGTCAATTTCAGAAATCTTTCAAAATAGAATGCCAGAAACGTCAAATGAAGCTTATGAAATGTTTAAACAAGCTAGATCGCAACGGAAAGTATCTGAACAAAGTTTACGGTCAGTTCAATCAGTAGCAAATCTAAGAAACCCATCTTCATCGTCACAAGACTCAACCATGAAATTTCGGTCAGTTAGATTTTCCAAAGGCAAAACAGGGAAAATATTGGGTGATGGAACTGAACTTGATTTATTTGATGATTTACCCACTACTGCAACACAAGAGCATACATTTTCTCGAAAACCGTTAGAATCATTCATGGAAAGCCCTAAGAACTTATCAGGGAAATCTAAAAATCATTCTCGAAAGTCCAAAAAGTCATCAAAACTTGGTCTAATAAAACATTTAGGAACACCATTAGTAGTAAAAGGATCTACTGGAAATATGAGATTTAATTTAGAAACTTATACCTGGGAAGGTAATAATGAAGATTTGCATCGATTTGATTCAGTATCAAATACATCGACCAAACCTGGATTGATTGCATATATTTCGAATAAGGGAATACAGATTGTCGGTGATATGTTATTTGATCCCAAAACAATGAAATGGGTTAACATAAATGAGAAAGAAGAAGATCCATTTGAAGGTGTTGAAGATCTTGATGTCACAATTGGTTTACGAATATCCAACAACAACAACAACAACAATTTGTACCGAGGTGGTGCTGGCATAAGAAACTATACTGATGTTACTACACTTAGCACGAGTACAAACACGACTACCACAGATGATTATGAAGTTGGAAAAGAATTTGATTTAAGTTTTGATATGATTAAGAAATTTAGACACGAAGAAAGCAGATGGGAGCATAAAGTACAAGGATGGTTCCCACCAGAAGAAAGGTTCAGTAGAGAATATTTGGGAGAAATTAGAAATATGGTCATGAGGAATGTGTAATGTATATAATTGATTTATTTATTATATATATATTTTTGGGAATGATATTTATTTTATTTAGGACTTTAATCAGATTTATTATTAACATTCTGTTTTGTAATATGTTAAGTATATATTAAAGATTACTGTACAATGGGTAATGGAAAGAATGTCGTTACGCCGCATTGTAGAGTAAAGATATAAGAAATGTGTAACTCTGATGAAATTATCAAAATCAAACTGTTGTATATATATATACATGTATTTCTTCTTCATTATCATCATAATGATTTTTAATTTAAAAAATTGAAATGGGAAAGTTTAAAATGTTAGCAAATATCATTAAAGTTCTTTCATAAGGCCTTACTTTTAGTTGACATTTTGTTTGTATGTTCCAAGTGTATATACAGTTGGGAAGGTATGGCACAACGTGTGAAATCTTGCATAAAGTTGACAAACATCATGTTATGAACATTTAGTTTTAAGATTATTTCTTTATACGCCCATGTAGCACTGATTTTAAAAACACTTGTACGTTTATAATAAGTTATGTAAAACTGGAAACAAAAGTTTGATTAAAAAAAAAAATATTATTAAAAAAACTAATAATTTATGGTAAAAGCAATTGAATACCATTAGTTTGAAACCACACTTTGAAAAATCTTTTTTTCTTTCTACATGCCATTTTTTTTTTTTAAAACAGTTCTCACCATATACACATAATTTACTTAGGTGCATACCAATATGCCTAAATTTGTGTGAGCATATTATAAATAAAAAGTGGAACTTTTTATTTTTCTTTCTAAAATGTAAAATTCAAAAAAAAAAAAAAAAAAAAAAATCAGTGCATGTGAATAATATTTTTATTTTATTTATCATAAGTAATAAAATTTATTGGAATACTTAAGTTTTGAATCTTAACTATAATAAGAATATTAAATTTAAATCATGACAAACGGAGTTAAGCCTTACACATTTTTTTTTTCTTTCCATTTTACTTTGTCTCTATTAAGTGTGTAGCGCCTTAATTTATTGGGGTTTAAATTGATGGGAGAGAGAAAAATCAAGTGTCTCAGCTAATATTAGAGAGAATTTACAAAATAGTACCGATGAAATTAAATAAAATAAAAAAAATGGGTATAAATTCTTGTATCACTTAAACATTGGGGTTCACAACAATATTTGGTTTCAATTATGTATAATCTTCTATACTAATTCTACTTTACTTGGTAAAAATGTATTTAAAGATAAACAAAAAAAAAATTCAATTCTAATTCAAAAACCTAGTATCATCTGTAAATAAATAACAATACTTTACATAAATACTATCAGAGCTACAATTATTTATTGAATTTTTTTTACTAAGATTTAATGATAAATAAGAAAAGCTCCATAAGTTTGTTTCGAAAGGCCTAGGAAGTTTTTTTTAGACTCTGGTAATGAGTAAAATATTACTGACCCAAAATTAAAAGGCTAGCAAACAATTTGACTTTAAATAAAGAAAAGAAAGGAAAAACACTATAATAATTAGTTAGAATCTATTTTACTTGTATACATATATATATGTATATATTTGTGGTGCTGTTTCAATTCGTTTATCTTTTGGTATATTTTAATGTTTTTATTCCAACTCTAACAAGTTCAAGTAAAAACTAACTTGCGCATTTGCAATTGTGTTTTATAATAAATGGGTTGGCTTCAAGAATTTCTCTTGTGTAGGTACTAATAATAAAATCAATTGAAACAAAAGTTCATGTATTTATTTTAACAACAAATAAGTGTAGTAACACAAAATTATGTTTTTTATTCTCCTACTGATATTAAGATGTGTATGCTTTTACATAAACTTGTTAAAAAAACTGAATAAATTAATATTTCTTATATATAGTTATAAATTATTTTTCTTAATTTAAATTAATCAATTGGATATGTATATAAAGTAAATCTATAAATAAAGTGGTGGTCATATAAGTTCGTAAACGATAAATACATAATTTCATTTCACATGTGACAGTCTCAGATAAAGACACCACCAGAAACCTGTGAAATTGAATGTTATATAGGCAACAAAATTTTACTTGAGCCACTATGAGCAAACAAAAATCGTCATAGACGTCTAATACCAGATGTGTTAAAATTTATATAGAATGAAAAAAACAAAAAAAAAAAAAAAAATAAACCTTTTCAAAATAAAAATTTCCTTTATACACATAAATTTATATGATGTTTAATTACAATTCTTTCTAACTTACAAAATTTAAAAGAAACGTAAAATATTATTAAACGACAAATTATTATTATTTTGTTGATTTATTTTGGGTTGCAAGATAAATTGGTTTATTTTTATATTCTGCAAGAATATGTATGATTCAGGAACAAACTAAATACCTACCTATTTACAATTTTTCCTTTCCTTCGTTTGAAAGTAAAGAGAAACCTTTAAATAATGATATTTTTCTATTTTTAAAGAAGTGTTTAAAAACTGTGATTTCTTTTTGACCTGAAGTTGTAGCTCAAAGTAAATTGGTTCTAATTTACTACGTACAACAGTAGTAAAAACTTTCAGTAACTATATAGTTTATAAATATTACCTTAATAGTTTTCAGGTTCAACCTGTTACGAATATATATAAAAAAATATAAAATCCCAATTATATACCTATATTGATTTTGTATTGAAGGCATTAATATTTTATATTATTTGGGTTGTTGAGGATAAAAAAAAGTTGGTTATTGTTACTAATTCGCAAAGATTATATTATTAAAGTAATGAAATATTGCCTATGCAGCATTATAATTGAAATTTGTATTTACAGACTTTTGCATTACTTTATCTTATCCGCACTATAAAGAGAATCATACAGATATAATGGAGACAATCGTAGGTTCAGCCTTTCATATGTATTACATCATCATACACGCATTTATGTGTAATTACTGTTACTATGTTACATAATCTTTTGGTATTGGTGGGGATGGTTAATCTGATTTGCTACTTAAGGTACAGTACCTGAAAAATTAACTGCTGTGGATGGAGTGGGGAATATTTCATCGCATTACAAAATTGGTAGCCCTTCCTCGGTTCAACAAGAAACATGGGAAATTTGATCTGCGTATAAAAGAACTTGGAAAAGACAACATTTTCATCCACACTCTCTCAACTATTTCCTCCTTTCCGTAGAAAATTTTTAACAATGACAAAGACAGTGACACTTGGAGGTGAATCAACCAATTCTTTTGACATCTACATCCGCATGAACGATGATACAGATCGTGATTACTGCTTCAATATTAAGAGAGATACACCAATCTCTAGGCTAAAAGAAATCTTTGAAACCCTTCCAATGGCACTTTCCCCATCTTATTTTTACGACAGAATTCCTACCAGCTTCAGACTCTCGATACATCCTGGGTATTTGACTACCGAAGGTGCTTTACTTTTCGCTCGAGATGCCTCTTTAGACAAGTTTACAAAACCTATCGATCAATCGAAGTCTATTAACAGTGTAGCATGGGAAGGTCAACTTCTTGTTCCTGTGTGGCAAGAAAACACAAGAAGATTCCTTACAGTTTTGTCTGTTCTAGCTATTTGGCTATATCTTGATCTGCCAGAACATCTCACACCAACACCAGGAATTAGCCCTGGAAGTTTTATTACTCGATTTGTTGATTACCTTAATCCTAAATTTATGGCATCAGAACCAAGTTCTATTCTTGTACAGTGGATATTTTTTTCACTTCACATTGTGAAAGTAATCCTGATTTATCTTGCCTTATATAGTGGGTTTATTAATCCACTTTCACTAAATCCATTGACAACGAGAAAATTGAAGGAAAAAAATATTCTTACACCCGAAAAATTAATTCAAGTTGGATGGACTGGTGCTCGTCGATTACCACCACGAGATTGGAGAGTTGCTAACAAAGAAAATCAAATTGAAAAGCTTGGTGGGATAGGTGCTGCTAACAATTCCGGGGTTTTAAACAGTCTTCGTTTCGCTGGTGTTTATTTAGGAAGTGGTGAGGGATGGGCTACTCCGTTGGGGAACACCAAGATTGACCCAGAAGGAAAGAAGTTCTATCTTACTTTAGACTATTACAACATTCTTTACAGGGAGATATTAGAAAGTATTCATGACACCAATCTAACTGATACCGAAAAGAATAAACTTTTGAAAGCATTTAGGTGTTCTGGTCCAGTTGAAGGTCCTAAGGAACTCCAAGATATTTACAAGATTAGGAAAAAAGAGGGACATGATGTTATTTGACATTTTATTTGCTTAATTGTACATATAGAATAACTACAAAATGATTATTTTTTTTCTTATTGTTTAACTTTTTATTTCCTTTTCAATATTGATTATTATAAAATTGAATAAATAATTATTTCTCATGTACATGAAATATCCTTTCTGTTTAAGGCAAATATTAATTAAAAGAATGTGTCGGTATAAGGAATGTCGTAAGATTATAATCATAAAGTTAGTAGTAAGTTGTTTTCATATAGATTGTTGTTTTTAAATTGTGGAATTCTTCTTTAAAGCAGCAGCTCTTTTTCCTCTTCTGATCCTTCTAAGACGACCTTGCATCAGGTAATAACTTCCACGTCGAACAATTACTTCAATCAACTCCTTGTCATAATGAAACTCGTCCTTTGTTGCATTCCAAATATAATCAATAATACGTTTCCTATCTTGTTCTTTTGTATCTCTTATCCAAGTTTGCTCTCCTAACGCAAATCCTTGGGATTTTAGTAGTGAAAGAACTCGATGTTCCCGCATTCTCGCCAATTCATGATTATTTGGAAGACCCATCTTATTATAAAGAAGAGAAAGTGATAATCGTGATTCTGACTGTTTTCGTGAAATTTTAGGTTTTGGACGATTGCATTTTGGAATTCCTCCTAATCTAATAGGCATCACGGAAGAAGTAGGATATGTACACATTGGCTGTGCCATTGATGCTTGAATTGCAGTAATATCAAAGTTGTTGGGTAAAATATCATCACCAATTCCCAATGAATGAACCAATAACTGTTTATTGAAGTTTTCACTGTCATCACCTAGAATGGAAGAACCATTTCCTGCCTGGTATAATGCGTTGTGTAACATTTGAGAATAACCTGTAACATCTGCTCCAGATTGTGCAACAGTAAAATCAGAAGAATGATATGATATATCGTTAAAAGACTGTATTGATTCATCTGGAATTACTGCTTGGTAAGTCATATAATTGTTATTTAAATTTGTTTCTGGTACTGTCATATTTCCTATCATGCCCAAATATTGAGAATTGTAACAGCCTATTGTAGGGGTATTCGGAATTGTAGGAGACGAATTAGAAGAAGTTGATGAAGAATAAGAGGAATCTTGCAGGAAAAGACCTATCATTGTAGAGTCAGGAACTCCTTCATAATAGTCAAGATCCATGGGTGGTATCATCGTCTGATCTATTACATACTGCTTTTGGTTCATACCATTAGACAGTGTTAACGAATAGTCATCTACAGGGGAGATACTATCCGATGTAATAGAAGAATCGTTAGTCATATTAGACAAATTGATAGTTAAAAAAATATACCCAATAATCAGTGCAAAATTAGCGGAGGAGGAAGAGGAGGGGGAAGGAAACGGAAAGATATTTATATGGAATCAAATTATCAATAAGCACTACTACTAGAAACATACATAAAAAAATACGTATAGACACTTTTTTGATGGTTTTCATTTCCTATGTTATAAAAAGTTTATGTGTATTAACCTTTAAGACATTATAAATCTAAATATTTTATATACACAAAAATGTCAAAAATTTTATAATCTGTGGCTATATATATATATATATTTTTTTTTTTTTTTTTTTTTTTTTTTTCACTTTAGAAATTTTTACAATATATTTAAAAATTAGAATTAAATTATTTTAACTCATCAATTATTTTAATTTATATATATTTATAAATTTTTACACATGTACATACCTTTGATAGATATGTTCCGTAATGACGTTTTATTACCGTTCGGTAAAGAATTATTTCGCTTACAAAAGATTTTTTTTTATCCAAAAAAATTTTCTGATTCGAAAACCAAATGTTCTAAGACATTGTACAGAAGGTATATCAACATTTTGAACACAAGTAAGCAAACATTTTCTAGACAGGAAAATTAAGATACTATTATACTGACAAACTAAAATAAATACATATATGTATTTTTCTAGGTACACATAATGTGTGTTACGTATGGAATGATATTTGAGGGGG